>JAGVSP010001374.1:0-70709 GCA_022494985.1 Micrasema minimum | reverse complement strand
ATATATAAAAAAAGAAAAAAAAGTGTTAAATGAAAACTTTTATTCTGCTTAGAATACTAAAACACATTTTCAATAGATGTCACTAAAGTCGTGAGTTGCTCATAGTAAAATAAAAACAATAGTATGTTAGCATTATATGCAATTTCAGAAATTGCACCCGATGTTCAGTAGCGGAATGCAGAATTTTGTAGTGCTTAATATAACTATATGTTATAAGGTTTCATCTCATTTTGATGCAGTTCTGATTACAAAATGGCGGAAATTGTTTGATATTGGTTAACTTAATCCTTAATTGCGCATTGTTCTCCCCGTGGCTATTATTCCCACGGAACATTCATATATTCATGAGCTGAAATTCTACCAATTAACGTTTGTATTTCATATATTTATACTTAGGTATAGTTTTAAGCCTCTTGTTATATTTGTATTGAAATGAATCTACTAAATCGTAATCAGCTCATTGATATTGTATACACCGTTTCCCACGATGAGACCGCGAAACTCCAGAGGGTGATTATTCATGATATTCTGAGAAAAAAGTTTTTTAAAAAACTCAATTCTAATTTCTTAAAAAAATGATTAAAATATGAATAAAAATTCACGCGTGTAATACCGTCCATTTTTGAACTGGCTAACACCACGTGACCTGCACCAATTTCAGATATGAAATTCTAATTTTGAATGTCCGCACAAGGCAAGGCGTTCGGTGACCAGAGCGGACCCCCACTCCTCCCCGCCCACCGCCACCACGCCACCGCTAGCATTTCAAACAGAAGCCAGTATTACATAGTCGCTTTTTATTAATACTTTTTTTTTAATTTAATTATTAAAAATGCCCGGATCAAAAAACTTTATAAGGATTTTTTTCTCAGAATACCATGAACAATCACCCTCCGGAGTTTCGCGGTCTCATCGTGGGACACGGTGTATGTAGAATTAGTTTTTACGTCTAATATATATAAATATGGAAAAAAGTGTTTTTTAGTTTTTAAATCACCCTTGTTAAACACACATTAACACATTAACACATTAAAACATCCATAGTTGCGTTATTTTTTAAAGTTTTTTACCATTGGTATGCATTGCATTCGTTTGAATTTGAAAACGATAACGATAAACGACACTTTGGGATGGCGATTGATCTACGGCACAAAATCACTCGCCATTCCGAAATGTCGCATACGACTTTTATACCGGCAAAGGGTGCCAGGCTTATTTAAGTTGAATAATATTGAAAGCCAAAAACGATACAAATATTTAGGTGGTTACAAAAAGTAAAATCTTTCTAGAAAAGGGCCCCCAGGCAAAAAAGGGGGATGCTTCTTCAAACTATTCCTCGGCTCCTGCCAATAACCAGGGTAGAATTCTTGCCCCTAAACGTGTCATGTCTATTTTCCGTCTCGCCGACGCCGACGCCAATGTTGACACGACGCCCACCGGCGGCGACGCCAAAGCCACAAAGTAGAATGTATTTTCTCAATTCGGAAAATTAACGTTCTAATTTAAGCAACAAAAAAATGTAAAAACGTTACTGGCATCAAACTTTAAAATAAAACACGTAAACCATAAAACAAGCTTAAAACCATTTAATGTGTTTCATGCGAGTATGCGTAGATGTACTTGTATGTAGAAGTCTAGAAAAGCCGATACGGCATAAACAAATACATGAAAGTGTTCATGTGGAAAGCTGGAAATATCGGCGAGCGTGCATGACAATATGTTATGTATAAATGTGGAGAAAGCAAAGGAAGCGTGCTAAGATAGAATGGTTTTTCCGCGTTCTATTCTTTCTGTTATGAGGCTCAATTACAGAAGGAAATTTTTTTCATACGTTTTTCACAAATACCCTTTATATTTCCCATGGCTTGAGAATAATATATGAACAAATATACGTACACCTGTACAAATATACCTACACGTCCTTGTACTGCAAATCACGTACACCTGCACAGTAATATACGTACACCTGCACTGTAATCGAACACGTAACCTCCGTATCGTGAGTCCAGCGTCTTAGCCATTACGCTACGGAGGCCGCCGTAGCCTTATGTATGGCATTTAAAAAATCCTTTCAGTAATTTGTGTTTAAAAATGTACCGATTTTTTTTATACGAAATATTTATCAGAAATACAATATCGAACCCTTTATATTTCCCATGTTTCGACTTGCTAGACATGCATTATAATATATGTACACCTGTACTGTAATATACGTACACCTGTACTGTAATATACCTACACGTCCTACACCTGTACTGCAATATACGTACACCTGTACTGTAATATACGTACACCTGCACTGTAATATACACGTCCTACACCGGTACAAAATTACACCTGTAAATTTATATACCTACACGTCCTACACCTTGATTACGTTTCACCTTGCGTACCTGCGTGCATGTTTTATACCTAATGCCTGAAGATTACTGCAATATGCCTACACCTGTACTAATTTGCTTTGGTACTGACAAAATTCTGTAAATATTTGTCTTGTTTAAAGCCCTCTGGGCGTTGTATAAATAAATAAATCTGTGGTGAGTCATCAAAATCACAAAATATATTTTACTAATCATGTAGTTATAAATAAATGCACTATACAAATCACAAAATATAGATATGTGTACCTGCACTATACTTAGAATAGATGCATTGTTATTTATACATAGCAATATAAGGAAATCTTCGTTTTCAGTAAGGCTCATAATCGCCTAAAATTATTTTGCATAGTTATACATAGGTAGTACGGGGATACGTGGGGCAGGAGACAATGCTAATCAGTTTTAGGCGATTATAAGCCTTAGTGAAAACGGAGATTTCTAACGTTGCTTCTAAAGTTTAAATAAATGTGCATTGCAGTAAAATTTTTAACTCTCCCAGACTTCCCTTTACATTTTTGAAAAGGACTCGCCTTCAACCTTGCTCAATCGATTTATCCCGTCCAACGATAGAGACCTACCTATATTATGTATAGTTTAGTATGAAGCTAACGCAACAGTATGTACTTATGTCCTGCATTTTATTCGTTCTTCATATTATTATATCATACATAGATGCTTCTTGTATGTAGCTACGACTTCATTTTTATTTTCAGACACAGTTCAATGAATTATTTAAATGAATGACTTTGAAAATTAAAGAACTTATCGAAAGAAGCAAAATTGGCAGTACACAACGGAGTTCTAGTACCAACCCTTATGTATGGTAGTGAAGCGTGGTGTTGGAAAAAGAAGGATGAAAGTAGACTGAATGCTGTTGAAATGCGATCTCTCAGGCGAATGTGTGGTAAGACTAAGTATGATAGGTGTACAAATGTCGAAATTAGAGCAGAGTGCAAGGCTGAGATAAGCATTATCGACCAAATTAAGAAAGGGCTCTCACGATGGTTTGGTCATGTGGAGCGAATGAGTGATGAAAGAACGGCTAAAAGAAGTTTAAATGCAAGTGTGCCTGGATGTAGAAGCCGCGGAAGGCCGAGAAAGACATGGCTTGACCAAGTACGTCAAGTACTTGAAAGTGGTCATGTGAAAAGTCGGAATAATCGGCTTATGTGCATGAGAAGATGTATGAATGTAGAGGAAGCAAAGGAAGTCTGTCAGGACAGAGTGGTATGGCGTTCTATTCTCTGCCTACCCCTACGGGGAAATGGCGTGATGGTTAGTTAGTTAGAAAGACTTTGTTTTTTACTACTAATTTTATTTTCTTTCTCCCGACCGGTTTCAAGACAACGCTTGTCTCTTTAAGGAATAGTATACAATTAAAAAACAAGAACATCAGTGCAATCCGTTTGTAAATCGGATAGTTAATAACAAAGATACAATCATTTAATGTTTGATTTTTGTAAAGATTTTGTATGATAGGCGATCGGTGACGTCACCGATCGCATGTGGAATACAAACTTTAAATGATTATATCTCGCTTATTAATTATCCGATTTACAAACGGATTTCACTGATGGTTTTGTGATTTATTGCTTTATTTTTCTGTATTCACAGAAAATTTAAATATGGCCAAAATTTCATTCATACTATCAAATCCCTTATCTGCACCCAATGTTGTATAGGACACTGCAGCATTGCACCTACTGATAAACTAAGTGCATTGTTTCTTGTTCATTCTTGATTAAAAAGAAATCTATGCAATGATATTTGCACATATTTCTATTTGTAAATACTATTACCAATACAGCCTAAGCGACTTGTGCTTGGAAATAAGGATCAAGACGCTTAGACGTGTCGAAGTGGAGATTCGAACCGATCTCTGGACTCAGAGACCACGACGCTACCACTGAGCCACCACCCATTCAAATTATCACATGAAGATTAAATAATGATCATTCAGACCAAGTTCAAGGTTCTTGTTAATTTTTTTTAATATACTACCACTTACTACTTTCCCTTATCCACATCCAATGGTGCATAGGGCACTGCATTGGTACACCAAGTGCAGTGTATCTTGATCATTTTATTGCATGAAGGCAAGATGATCAGTCTTACGCTTCAGTACCAGTCCAAGGTATCATACATGAAATATTAATATGAAAATCTCATGTAAATAAATATTTCATGTTGACCCCCTACAGGAATCGAACCCGCGACCTCAGGCACTGTAGCCAAATGCGCTACCACTATACTACGAGGCAGACAAATATATATTTAATCTAACTACTATAACATATTTGAATAATAATGAATAATAAAAATAACATTTTTATGTTCTTGTGTTACTACAGATGTGCCTTCTAAGTTCATTTATTTCGTTTACTTCTTTATATGTGAGTTAAATAAATAACTTACCATCCCGCTATTTCCCCGAAAAAGTATGTAGAGAGGATAGAACGCTACACCACTCTTTCAGGGCATACTACTTTTCAGTTTCAATATTGGAATAATCCCGGTTATTAAAACATCCATATCACTATCACTCCGACAAATATATCAGGTCGGGATCACCAATAGATACAAGTTAATACAAGTTCGATACAAGCATTTATCTATGAATTTCTATCAATATAAGGTCGATAAATGCCTATATTGACGTAGTATAATACATTAGATATATTAGTGATCTTTAAATAGTGAGCGTTAGGTACTTGTTTACAGTCTAGTTATATTAAAAATGTATTATCATAATAGAATTATTCATTTGTACCGAATAATCGGTCATACGCATCTCTGCCGACTCATAGTTATTTTTGGCAAGTAACAATTTAAATAATCTAATTACCAAATATATAACAAGTGTTTGAGAACTGCCTTCAATGTACAGTAAAAGTTCTTCTATATAACCATGGTGGTATTTTTATATGTAAAATAGTTCCCTTTAGAGCGTGTTTACGACAATTAACAAAAAAAACTCCGCTTCGTTAGTGAATATAAATTACCTTAATTAAGTAACGACAGGTTAAATTAGCCGATGAAATCTACCAGCAAGAAGTGCTAACATGTTTATGATAAAGTAAAAATACAATCGCAATATCTGCTGGAATATTTCAAAGTATCGTTAAATAAAAATGAACAAAGTTCTAGCAGTTATTTCACGTAGTCATTAATATTTTTTTTTATATAATTGCCATTTAAAATCGGTCATTTAAGAGTTAAATCTGTCCATTTAACAAAATAGATAATAATGATGGATTTAACGTTACTCCCTGATTTTTTTTTGATGAAATTAAGATTTTCTCAAAAAATTAATACCTGCAGCGTGGATTATTTGTATAAATGTAATTTAAAAAATATTTTTCTGGTTCTTTTACCATTTCTTGTGAAAGAATACTGAAACTCTGCCGTGTTAATACGAAGTGTTAAACATAAAATAATTACATTATTATTAATTATTAGAGACGGACATTTTGATAGATTTTGGCATTTTGTCGCATTATTTTGACCAACTATAGTGCAGTGAATTAAATTAAAGCAATCTTAATGTAGTGTTAGATGTGTGAACTAATTTGAACAGTAAAACTGTTTCCATAATTTTATCTGAGTCAATTAAAACCGTAAGTCTGAGTTGCTCTTCAAAAGTAAAATTGTTGATAAATAATATTTTTATGATATTATTGATATACCAACAGAGGCAGAGAAACTGTGGAAACGAATGTGGATTATCTAGGCGTTTACAGGGCTTATGACCTGTCATTGGCTGGGTTAAGTGGCCACTTGATGTATTACAACGTTCCCCATTCCGCCCATCATCTGATAACCATACATGACAAATTTCATAACTTCTATTAGTATGAATTATCACGCTTTGTTTCACATTACAAGTGATTTTCTCACTGGTGACATCTGTTGAGAAGATTGTTAAGCATTTTTTAGCAATCAATCTTTATTGGTGTAGGTAAGGCTCATCCGAACTTAATTACTTACTAGAAGACGCCTGAAGATATCTCTCCCATTTTTATTTGCTTTATATTTTATCTATTAAATATTATATATTAGCCCAGCATGGGTATAATCCAGTAATTTGTCTACAAGTATTTGTACACTTTCAAAATGTTGTTAAAAATATTTTTATGATTGAAACTCATGACTGACTGGCGTTATAAGTAACAGTAATTTATTTGCCAGATCGATATTTATATCTCCCGCTAGTGTCCGACCGAATATTCGGTTTCGGCTTTCGGCTTTCGGCCTTTCGGCCAATATTTGCCACATTCGGCAAACTTACGGTTTCGGCCGAAAGTAGTGGTCACTTTCGGCCCAACCGAAAGTTGTTAGGCAGACAAACCGACCACCCGCGCGCACGCAATGCATTTGTTTAACTTAATTAGGCGATGAAAGAAACATGAAAAGTTTTTTAAGTTTTTTAATTTGTTTGATTTTTAATTATTAATAATTGTACCTATTAGTAATTTTAAAAAAATTTGCATATAGTTTTGCATTAAATAAAAAAGTTCCCAGAATTGTAAACACCTTTTATTGTTACTTGCATATCCTTCTAACTAAATAATGCATAACTAACTAGGCACTTAAATAATATACATACTTTCGGCTACGGCTTTCGGTTTCGGCTTTCGGCTTCGGCTTTCGGCTTTCTGCCGAAAGTAGAATTTTGCCGAAATTCGGCTACGGCTTTCGGCCGAAAGTGAAAGTACACTTTCGGTCGGACACTACTCCCCGCAAGATAAACTTTAATGCACATCGATATAAAAAATAAACTGGTCATATATTATCTAAAGGTTGTATAATACCTATATCCTTTCAGTAATAAATTCAAGTAAGCCGAGAGCATAAAAGACCCGAGCGTCTATCGTACCTAAAGGGCGGTTCTAATACTCTTATACCGAACCGCATATATTTCCAAAATTGAGTTATTTGAGTGTCACAAGACCGTATATTTTATATTTCCCTTGTCGCTATGAATTTTTACTTTATCTTCGCCAGCACAGAAGAGCCATCTTATGTTTGGTAAGGCTGTTCTTACTCTGACGAAAGTATCCTTTATCATGGATAATGAGTGATAAAAAATAATCTTATAAAAATGTCGTATGCCTAAAAACCAGAGAAAGACCTTTCAGTTTTCACCTTGTTCGATATATGTGATATGTGAGCTATTTGTACTTGACTGAATTTTGAATTATTACAAAAATCAATATCAAATACTTTTTGATTTATATTTTTATTGACATTACTTGGTGGAATTCCATGTTTTTTTTATTTAAATATATAACTAATTAAAGTTAAATAAAAAATACTTGGTACATTTCCACTTTTATTTATTTTGACCAGTTAGCGCTTTCACCCTGTAACGGGCATCTTCAGACTGGTGACATGTTGTACAAGACTTAAGGTTCCTCTTTCTTCAAATAATTACTGTAAAGAAATTCAAATCATTAAAACACTAGCGCGTAATAATGACGATTCCTTAGTAGATAATTTAATTCGTAAAAAACAAAAGAAAAACATTTTGTCTGCGGCATGCGCTGGTCTAATACCCACATCAAATAATACAGATAAAAAAAAAAATGGATAAAACTTAACTATATTGGGAATACTAGAAATAAAATTAAACACGCTTAATATTACAAAAAAATAATTTTACAGTTTCATATTATAATAATAAATCACTAGCCCAGGCATTAATAAATAATAAAGACCCGATTAATAAATTTGATGGAAGCGGAGTATATGAATTAAATTGTGATTGCCCGGGGGCATATATTGGACAAAGCGGAAGATCGATAAAAATAAGAATTAAAGAACATTTAGCTTCACATAGATTAAAAAAAGATAACTCTAATTACGCTTCTCATTTAACAGAATTTAATCATCAATTTGTAAATCTAGAAAAAGTCAAAATCCTTCATGTCGAAAATAAAGGCCCAAAATTGGATAGATTAGAAATACTAGAAATTAATAGAATAAAAAATAACGCCAATATATTATTAATTAAACAGCAAACAGAATTTTCAAATTCCCCATTACTTCCACCCTTAGCCTAACCCACTTATATAATCCCTGTAATAAAATCCTGTCCTTCCATTACCTACACCTTCTCACAATACTGCCATTTAACATAGTTTTTGTATTTTGTCTCATTTTATCTCATACTGACTCTCTTTAACTCATGCACATTTTTGGTTTTTCTAGATTTCTTATATAATATGTATAGCGTAAACATACACAACTACGTCAATTTTATTGATCACATGCCTTTTGTAGCTGCAAGAGTGCAAGTTACAAGCCACAAGCTGCTTTGGTTTTTATTTTTTCTTTCTTCTCTTGTACATCGCGAATGGTATAGTATAGGTACACATTAATACTAAGAGCATTTAAATTATCCATTGCGTTTTAGGTCATATCTAAGCAAGCAGAGAACTAACCTTCGCATTGAATTTCACGTGAAAAATTCCGTTAAAATGTTATAACGCCAAAATAAACCATTTTGTAATTTTTTTCCAGAACGATTCATTTTTGTTTTTTTTTACTGATCCTCGGCCCTCGGGTGATCAATCAAATGTTAATCCACCACCTGAGAGTGATCCTTTTGGCAACTTTTATCACATGCGTACAAAAGAAAAACGTTCCCATTAAGTCCTTGCCTAAGTCCCTGCTTTACTTTTGATTTGACCCTACACACACACACACACACACAACAAAATGAGGCATGTCATATAGAAACCCGTCCTATCAGTTTTTTAACCATTAAGTTAAAAAATCAATCAAGTATTTTTTCGGTCTTTAAAAGATAATTTGTTAAACAAAATTTTTTTTGGAATTTAAAAATAATGAAATATGTGTTGATAATGAAAACGTTAAAAAAATTATAAAGGTATCTACATTTTTCAATGTTATTTCCAAAAATAATTCAATTTTTTCGGGATATTGTGACGGATAGTATCCAAACTAGCTTTCTTTCGGAATTGGGTTCTTTCCGATTTTCAATTTTTTATTTCAAAAATTGATTGAAAAATAACAATATCAAGGGAATTTTTTTTTTAATTTTTACGATGTCATATGAATTTTCTAGCGCGGTTTGAAATAGCGCTTTTTCAAATCGCTCGCAAAATCCTCCATTTGGCGCGCATGCGGTGTGACGTCACATCAATATGAGCGCTCACTTCGCAATGAATTTCCCGCCTTTTATAATGGACGGGTATGACGTCATTAGCCAATAACGGGCGTTAAAAGTCACTCGTAATTTCGTGTTTTTAAAACATAAATTTATAAATGAAAACAACATTTTTGATCATTGTGTTTTATATCGTTGGAATTGTAAAAATATACTTTGAATATATATAACGTTTTCAAGGATATTCATGCTATCGGGAACAACCCTATCATTGAAGAAACTTTAGCATAAAGATTTGGATCCTTCTTTTGCAAAACGAAAAAACTGGCATGAAGTTTTTAAATACTTTTTCAGCTGTGTCGAAATCAAAAGGAATATCTTCATCCAATATTTTGTAACCATCGACAGAAAGGTCATGTTAAATAATCATCTCCTTGAGATCATCCGTTGTGGATATCATCAATATATTATTTATTGGTTATTATATCAATTTTTTTTTACTTTAAATACCTATTTGAGAACAAATAATATACCAACGTAATTGTTTATAGTAGAGCAAAATATTATCCCAACAGAATATTTTGTAATGAAAAACTACAATCCGAAGTCAATTTCCCGCTGAAGGTGGATGAAATTACTTTTAATATAACTTGCCTCAATTATTCTGGTTGTCAAACATAAAGGAAATGTCTAAGGGGAATTTTATAATGGGGATTAAGTCTCGGTTAGGCTTTATCTCTGGTTGTTCCTAACACAAAAGAAACGATGGATCCACATTGGATATTTCTACATAGATATAGATATTTGATTTGATTTTTTTTTTTTTGGTTGATATCTGAATTTTGCTGCTTTGGTTATATCTATCGGTTATTGAACATTATCTTGTGTTGCATTTTGATTTTGGGTATCTTAATATTCAGGTGTTTTCGTGGTTTTGAGAAATAAAGTATCTATTTCGCAGCAATACTTAAATTAATCTTCTGGGTACTTAACGGATTACTTTTATCATTTTATATCAAATGTGTGGTGTAAGTTCAAATACTAGTACATGGATTTCGTTATCAGCTACTAGGGTTATCAACATTATTACATTGATTTTTTAAATAAGTAAGTAAGTATCTAAAGTAAGTAAGTAAATAACATTTTAGTTGTAATTTCCAAATGCTTGTAACCAATAATAAAATATAATTAGAATTGATCCATATTTATCTTAGTTTTAGTGCTCTACATGGAGAAAGCGATGTTCTTGACTTGAAATATTGTTAAAAAAAACCTTTGCAGTTGATTAAATTACTGAAAAATGTGAAGATGAATACTTTTTTATTACTTTTAGCTGAACGAGCGAATATAATATTATTTCTAGTCAAATAATACATAAATCGGACAAAATTGTGTGCAATGCTTTGGTAATTTTTGATTTATGTGTTTTGTAAATGCTTCATAAACAAATAAATAAATAATCATGATGATATGCGTTTTTCTCGTTGTATATGACCTTTTGAGGATTACATGGAAAACACAAAATAAAATAGAAGAAAAATGCATGGTTTTATACGTTTTCCACAGTAAACACTAACTATCCGTCTAAATGAGGCCTAGATAGAGAAAATCTAGGTATCTGGTAACTTTGCATTTAAAAAGATAACGTTATCACTATAAGATTAGACAAATTAGATTAATCGTCAGAGGTTTCTTCGTCAATTTTCATGATACAACGAAAAAATAAATCAGTGTTCTGCTTTTATTCTTTAGTGACAAAAAAAACAAAGAAGAACAGTTTTGTTTATTCTTTCAATATTTTTCATATTGACCCCATCGGGAATAGAAACCGCAAATTTATTTGAATATTTACTTGAATGTAATTTTCACATAAAAGTATTTCATGTGTGGTAAATTGATCTTGGTCATTTTATTACATGAAGGTAAGATGATCAGTCATACGGTTCAGTACCTTTTAGTACTTTACAGTAGTAATAAGCGTGCTAAAAACATCAGTCTACATTGTATTCAATTTGTTTAACCGTTATCTAGATTTTAAAAAATATTATATAATATATTTATAGCACGCCACTGGAGTTTTCCGCTAGTTACCTAACGCCCTGTTACATCCCTGTTCCCAAAGGAACTTTTGCAAAGTGCTCAAAGTGTTAAAAACAACTAAAAATGCTTCCATCACCAGAAAGAATTTTTGATTTCATATTCTTAATCCGGGACTGCTTCGTGAAGGACACGTACTATGTAAATCTTGGAATAAAGCGACAGGGGCGGATTGGAAATTTGCATACGCAAACTCTGTCGTGCTAAGCATATCCACCGCACTTGCATAACAGGAGATTCAGGAAAAACGATTTTTTTTCATAAAAATCGCGAAGATATTGTTTTTTGATAATACATTTATTTAGAGATTTATGTTTTATGTATAGTAATTTTTCAATTTTTCAATTCAATTTTTGGTCCGCCTCGTGGCATAATGGTAGCGCATTTGGCTACCGTGCATGAGGTCGCGGGTTCGATTCCCGTAGGGGGTCAACATGAAATATTGATTTTTATATGTGATTTTCATATTAATATTTCATGTGTGATACCTTGGACTGGTTCAGAAGCGTGAGGCTGATCACCTTATCTTCATGTATTAAAATGATTAAGATACACTGCACTTGGTGTACCAATGCAGTGCTCTATGCACCATTGGGTGTGGATAAGGGATAGTAGTGGTAATTTTTCAATATGTATTAGTTTTTTGTGTTTTTTTTGTGAATTTGACAAGTAAACATGAAGTGTGAACTAAAAAAACACAAAAATACAAAAAATACAATAATGCGAGCCTCACAGTATTATTTTGTTAATTGAATTCATAATATTATGTTTTTTTCAAAATCTGCCATAATTTGTAATCATTTTTATTTTCGGTGATCGCAAAAAGTAATTCTAGTTTTATTTTGTTGATTGATTCGGCATTCACTTTGTAACACTTCATAATGAATTATGATTAAATAAAACACTGTTATGTGTTACTATTGGTTTATTCTATAAAAATAGAATTTACCTACACTACCTGGTTTCGGGAGTAACGTTCTCCCATCGACTGGTGAAAAGACACTAAATTAGAATACAGATGTTATACAGAAAAATACAGAAAAATTCTATTTTTATAGAATAAACCAATAGTAACACATAACAGTATTTTATTTAATCATAATTCTAGTTTTAAATAAATGGCAACATTCGATCTATTTTCGAACCAATATCCGAATTCTAAAAAAAACATTCCACAATCCTGAAATAAAGTGAATTCGAATAGCCTACGATTGGCTGGCTCGATTCTCAATATAAATGGAGAACCAATCACAATGGGGGCCGCAGTGCTACGTAAAGCTGAGATGCGGCCATAACCAATAACTGAATGCAATCAGATGGTTAGGCACGTTCTTATTTTAAATTACAAAAACTTTTCTGGATTAATATTGTCGCCAAAAATAGACATGTAATTAAAACAGCACCAAAATTTATTCATTGGTATGAGAGTTATTTTTCATGTCGAATATCTGAATTTGAAAAAATGTTACTTCATCTTTGTTGAGGTATAAAAAAAAAATCATAAAATTTACGTAAAATCTGAATTTCCACTAGTTTTTTTTTAATAACAGCCTCCGCTCGTTCACTAGTTGTCATCACTGGCTTTATTATTAAAACCAGCGACGTGATTTATAATCCCTGTCATCTGAATAAAAATAATAATCCCAACGTCAATAATATTTGAATTTAAGCCTGAAACAATACTTATTGGCATTTTGGCAGGCAAATGGTTAACAGTCGGCTAAAGTTCGTCAGGTAGGTACTTTTTTATCGATAAAGTCATTATTCCGGTCAACATAAAGGTTTAATCTGATTTCAGATAAAATATTAGAGATCCATTCAATTGATAAGTTTTTTTGATTTGATAAATCGACTAATCAAATGGACACCCCGACACAAATTGAAATTCTCGGAATGGATCATAACATTTATTAATGATACCCTTCCCTCCGTTATAATTAATCTTCGGAATGATAAAATATGTTTGGATTAATCAAAATTTCTGAATAGGCAATATTATATCGGAACAAAACGATTTGAATCAGTGACGTGGCACTAAGCGCCCCTAGAATTGCAAACTGCCAAATGTTAGAGCTATTGTAAACCAAGGCTATTATCGTGAAATTGAATGAACGAACTGCATTGAATCGTCTCACACCCGCCTGAATAATTTATCAAATGGATGAAACAGTCAACTATTATAACACGATATATAATATTCATTTGAATACAATAAAATTAAGATTGAAAATACCTTTGTATGAAATTTTCGTAAGTAAAAACTATACAGGCCCTATAGCTATCCTAGTTCATCTTCATATAGGCACACTTATTTAAGCAATTAACCATTGCTATTATTTAACATAAAAAAGTCTAATAAACATTAAATTTAATGTAAATGCAGTCGTTACCGATTCACTACCAAATGACTTATTCTTTAAACAACTATGGTTGAAAGTAAAGATTTTTATGTACATATGTAATCTAATATCTTTCTAAAAAGCCTTGTATATTTTAACTTTTCAATGAATTCACAAACAGTTATGAATCATTCAAATACCTTCATGTAATGGTGATTATAAATAGTGTAAAGTACTACTTCTACTACTACTTTCCCTTATCCGCACCCGATGGTGCATAGGGCACTGCATTGGTACACCAAATAAGAGTACTCGCGTGACGTAAAACTAAGAAAACTTAATAAAGGTACATATGAAAGGTATTATATCTGCCATTTAATCAATTGGATAAAATAGTGTATCAACTAAACTGTGTCTCATATCAACTGAACTGTGCATCAAAGAAACTGATATTATCAGTTTAATTACGTAATTAAAACGTCATTGAGGTCAAATTAATCTAAAATGTGTTGCTTCGTATATTTTCCCTCTCCATTATTAATATTCCAAATAAAATTGGTCCATTGTTCTTTAATTAGGAATACTAAACAACTGATTTGAATGAAGATTGATGGCATCAGGGGTCGTCTTTTGTCTCCTTTACCTATTTATAACAACCCCTTACAGAAACAACCCTTAGATTAGATTACTGATATATAGGTATGTGTCGAATCATGATTTTGGAAACTTTCCCCTAAGAGAATATCAAATTATTCCATAATATCCACTGGGATCTTCTAGGTACAATCTTTATTTAGAATATACACTAATTCTTGGGAAAATGGAAACATGTTTATTATGTCAGAATACTATCCAGTCGTATTTAGCCTAGGATAATAGAATATACGAGTACATATATATTTATATTTAAGCATTCTTTACCTAAGCTTGGACCCTTTCAAAAACGTATCTGGATTCTAAGTATTCTAATTTATTTCAATGAATAACTAGATATATTCATCATTGAAATTGTTTTGATGAAGCTTTATAGTGTTTTGATAAAAAAAGCCATCTAAAATTATTTTTTTTTAATTCGCAAGTTTATCTATGTACCTTAGTGCTGGTTAAGTAGATTTCAATGTTTGGATCAATTTTTTTAATTTTATTTAGAAAGCATGAATTTTTTACTAACTGCTCCTAAAACTTTTGTCTTGTTCTTGTATTCAGAATAATAATTCAGTGTTAATTGCTACATATTTCAATATGTAAGGATACGTCGCGTCGTCATGGCATAATGAGAAATAAAATAAGGAAGTACGATAAAATTGATTGATTTTAAATGTTCAAGTCAGATAATATCATCAGTTCAAATATTTATTTACTTACATACCTTTCTATACGCAAAACGTCACACATTTATATTTTTCTTAGAATATATTATTACCAAAATTAATTCCTATTTATACCCAGATGATGCGTTTTAAAATAATATATCTATAAATCTTTGAAAAAGAATTCACTAGAAGAGGCGTTTCCATAAAAATTTTGTAAAAAAGTCATCACACCACTAATTATCAAATTCCACCGTCTAAAGACTCCAGCACTCAGGCCAATACACTCACACTTTGAAACGTGTGACGTAGATGCTTAGTGATGACGTAGATGCCTAGTGATGACGTATGAGTGACGTAATGGGTCACTAGCTGTCACTAGGCAACACTAGACACGGTAGTATTTTTCAAGCATGGAATGCCACTTCCCTGAAATTCTTTTTAAAAGCTGTAAATACTACATTTGTTGTTAAAATTGCATCAATAATTTTCCATGGAACAATTTTTTAAAACGGAAGAGTCATTGAGTTACATATATGTTGTATTTATTTTCCTGTTTTGTGTTCATTAATTTATCCATAATTGCCAAAATCATCTCAAGGATTTGCACGTCATTGCTTGTCGATCAATCTTGCATTCAATAAATTAATCTATCCTTAGAACTGACACCTTTTCGAACCCCTCTACTAATGATACTATTAGTAACTCCCTCATGGTTTATTGTTCAAGATTGGTGACAGAATTTATTTCATTAGTAGTGGAAGAATTTCGGCAGAGAAATTATATTGATGAAAATTAATGGCTACACAAAGTTGGTCATTTTTGATGCTGTGCAGAGCAGAAGCTATTCTGTATAAAACCTTTAGTACCTTTTTGATATCATGTAAAGCGAACTGACTTGGCTATTTCACGTAGGTATGTATCCCAAAATACACTATGCCTGCATTGATTTTATTTAAACTGCAGTCAAAAGAAGACCCGAGTGGATTTTAAAAAATCCACTTTTTTACGTTGGTGAAAAACCATTGAAAGGTTACTGTACTGCTATGTAATTTCAAACCAAATTCAACATATATCAAAGTAGCAGGAACCTAAATATAATAGAGAAATGAAAGTAGTTTTAAAAAAAATAATACTGAAAAAGAAAAGATACATGAATAAATCGGCATTACTTATTTATAACACTTTACTTTACTTTCGTCTTCTGTCCATCATAAAAAATATTATACTTCGAACTTGTTCAATAAAAATCAGGATACCTTTTACTCTTCTTCTACTTACTGCTAAAAGATCATGCTATTTACTGGCGCTGAAGTGTGAGAATGATTATTCTTCCTTCTTGTAACCAATGATCAAGATTAACCGAACTGGTTTACCAATGCAGTGCCCTATGCTGCAATATTAGTAGATAAGGGAATGTGGTAGTAGTAGATGAGTATGGAAATCATGCACGTCTACAAGAGATACAATAAAAATATAAACATCTACGGAACATTGTCAGTCTACCAAGCTGGTACGATCTCACAGGTTTGAAGAAAACACAGTTATAAGGCACCCCAAAGCAGCTACACTCTTGTTTTTTCGCCGTTTATGTAACTAAAGCTCGTTACGTAAAACCGCCTCCACTGATATTCCTCTCCAATACCATGTAATTTATTGCATGGAGAAGATATTAATTTTTACCTGCTTGCTCATTTTTTGAACATTTGATAAAATCCTCGTTGCTAAGTATCTACGTATTACGTTATCACTAAACGCCGATGTGGTGATCATAATATATTATACTTACACCATTTCATTGATGGCAGTAACATTTTATTACACTATTCTTCATAGAATATACATTATCACTGATTTCGGGAGTAGGTACAGTTCTCCCATCGACTAAAACAAAACAACAACAAAAATATACACTATTATACACTTATAAAATTCAAAAAGGATTCAAATATCACCTTCTTTATCTAATTTTGATTACAAAATCACAATCACAATCTTCTTGTTTTCAGATACGTCAGCTGGACTGCATACATTCTGAGGCACCATAAAAGTGGCCCCGCAGAGCCTCTCGCCCTGCCTGGAGTTCCGTTTTCCCATTACTACGCTCAGGAGAGCTCTGATGAAGGGATCATCATGGAGACTGACGTCACCGTCAAGGAGGTAAACATATAATTATATACCGTAATATCTTAGACTTAAACTGTCGTTGTTGAAGTGTTAGATTCATCTTGCCTTCGTGGAAGAAATTATCAAGATTCACTGCATTTGGTGTACTAATGCAATGGATAAAGGAATTAGCAGTTTATAGTAGATACATCAGAGTCCAATCGTTTGATCATCAATATACCTTCTTCTTCTTCTTTCGCCACGTTCGCTCCTATGTGAAGCATATGGACATCACTAGGTCCCTCCAGGAGACCCTGTCACCAGCCAACTCTCTCGCCTCCTCCCACGTCAGGCCCGCATTCATCAGCTCCGCCGAATACATCCGTAGGATGGTCATCGACGGTCTGCCAGGACGGCGGCGGGATCCTGCAGGCGTAAAGAAGAGGCAAAATACCTTAGTTAATTAAAAATCAGGCAATGGTTAACATTAACATTAAAAAATTCCCCTGTACTTGAACAACTCTCATTCGGCCCAATAGACCCCAATACTTTTTTATAACATCACGTTAGTATTAATTTTTCGTGTAGTCTATTATTTATCATTTAACGATGTAAAGAATCGGAGAATCTGCTGAAGGTAATTGTATAGTCCTGCATTCATACTCGTACAACGTATTAATCTGTCACTCAAAATACTTTTGTCTTCTGTTTTTATTATTTTTATTTTTGTGTGATATGTCGTTAAGAGTTTTCAGTGTGTATATCTTAAATGCTATGCACTCGTATACAATCGATTTTATTTTTACTTTTTTTTTTTAGCTTGCCGCATCCTATCGGTTTCTTGGAACAGGCAATTGCCCATTTAGAAACCGATAGCGCTGATCGGAGTTTCTACATTTATCTTTGTATGTAGGTACTTATAATATACCACTGCACCAGTATTCAGTTTATCTACGATATTTATTAATATGCCTATGTATCTAGATATTTAAGAAGCTCAAAATTGTACAACATTGTTATACGTTTGTAAATAAATTTTTAAAAAAAAAAAATTACCTTATGCATAAGGTTCATTTAAAAAGGTAGGTTCACTAAGAAAAAAACGCGCAACCCTTCACTTGTACACTCAAAATAACATTTTAAAAGGTACCTACGAGTATTAACATTACACGTAATTTGTATATTGACGTTATTTTATTACGTATTTTAATGAGACCTTTTTTAAAACTCGTTTTTAAAAACTGCCTATCAGAGAAACCTTTCAGCCAGATAATAATTGGCCTTGCAATATTGGAAAAGTTTTTACAGGAAACTGAATAACATTAATCTCATTTGGAAATCTCCCAAACAAACAACGTTAAGGAAACTCACCCCATCTCTAACGGATTAAAAACATTTTCGAAAGTGGTGTTCATTTTAGTACTGCAACATTAGGAATACGAAACTTTTTTGGAACTTTTAAGCTGTTTTGTTCAAACACAGAACCTTTTACCTGCCTAACAGAAATCCTTTTTTGATTGATTGGGTTAAAATTCAAAGATAAGGTTCTCATTATAACTAATTGCTTTTTTAATTTGTAAAATTTTACATGAACAATACAAAGTTATTAGAAAACTTGGCATTATTTTTGTATTGATCGGCGCGGTGTTTATATGTGAACCTTTAATATTAAACGTTATAAAAAAACTTTTGGTTGTCTGTAAAGTCGGTTTACGGATGATAATTTTACGTGATAACGTCATAAGAAAACATTGATGAAAAATAGCGTACTTTTATGAATTGAATTGAATTATTATTATTTTGTATAATACAAAGCAGGAGTTAATTGAAAATTACACTTTTACACATCCATAAATTATCATTTTTTTGCACTCGTTAATTCAAATATTTGTTAACTTAAATTATACAAATTAATTACAAGTAACAATGTGCTATTAACAATTTATTTACTTGGTACACAATGAAAGCTTGTGTGCTGCTGCTGTCTCCCTTCTACTCGGACGCATCGGCCGATGGAGTGTGGATGAGAGATAGATGCGTCACAAACCGAACGCTTAAGCCGATCGTGCCTCTCTTTCGCTTGTTCCGCGCTCTCGCTTGCATACTCGGCTCAGGCGGAACGTGACTATGAGTCATGCTTTTTCGTGTGTGCAGCCGGTGTTCATCGATTTATTAGACGTTATCACGTCGAAATTATGTAGGTATTTAGATAAGCACAAAACCTTTCATTACAAATTTACGTTTTGCGACAGAATTTGTATGAAGGCGAAAGCAAAAGCAATAAATAAATGTTATAAAGTTAGCAATTTCGCGTATCCGGAATTTGAACAGTCACAGTCATGTCCGTGTTAGGTACAAGTAGTAGATCTTTACAGTTTATTGTAGTTTTATTGTGAGAAATCTCTATAAAAATTAGCAAGTTAACACCAGGAAAAAAGTTGAGGGTTATAAAAATAGAGGGTTGGTGTCAGATACGATTTTCTTTGGAAATTAGAAATCCAACGAAACTAAAACGTACTCGTATAAATTATACTAGCAATACGAGTATTTTAGTATGCAATAGTTAATAATTTCGCTCTGGAATTAATCTTCTAATTGCTTCGCTCTGACCCAATAAATCAAGCATAAACCAATTTGACTTCCGTAGCCATTTTCCGAGTTGTACACGCTCTAAGATCACGTTCCTCCCAGGAAGCATGTATTTCAAATAAATTCCCCGATTAAACTCGGGAATATTTACTAAGCAAACAAGACAAACATCGACCATATTGCGGGGATGTACCAAGTATTACACATTGCAAACATTATATGGCAGGCTTACTTAACCCTTAACTGTTGTGGTGAGAAGTACTAACGCTTCTGTAATTGTGGGTCCTCTGGACCCATGTATTTTAAAAATGGTCATAAAAAACAGTTACAGCAATTTTTTCTTGATATTTTTATTAAAAGCTCGTGCTTTATTTTAAAAAGAATAGATATTAATCAAAATCAACGAAGGAAACTCATAAATGTAGGTATATCTAAATGGGTCGTAACAAAATCAGTCCAGCCAATGAAATTTGGCAGGTAAAGTTTTTTAAATAATCTCTTTAAGAAAATTGGTAATCATAAAAAAAAGTTACGTATCTATAGTCGTGGGGTCCATTGGACCCGCGCTAAAAACAATTCCTATATTAAGAGTAGCCAGTGCAACGAATCCGTTTTTTACAGTGTGCTCTCCGGCCTACTGAAGAAAGAAACTAAGAAGTGGAAGAGGCTGTATTGCCCGCCGCGCCGTATACTGGACTTTGAAAATTTTGCCTGCGTCTATTGGACCCACAACTATAGTTGTTAAGGGTTAATACTGCTGTAGCATCCTTTGAGAAAAAAAAACAGGATCGAGTCTTGAGTTCTTCAAAGTTCTGAATATATTTCTTCATTTCCCGTAAGATATATGCGTACCCTTATATATATCGTCTTTGCCTAGAGTTAATGAATAAACTACTGTTTTTTATTCATAGCCCTATTTTTAATGATATTAATATTACCTACCTTGACGTCTGTATCGAGTATTTGTGTATATAATATTTCCATTAAAAAATCCACTTTTAAGATACATAATAATACATAAAGTAAACTAAGTGTATTGAAAAAATTTTAATAAATATTTTTCAGATATTTTCACTGGCTAATAATACGAGTTCCTACAATGTACTGAACTCCAAGTTATAGCTTTTAAATAGTTTTCTTAAGTTTGCTAAGAAGTAAGGGTTATACTTATCTAGTTTACCACACCCTCTCGTTGCATTTAATAGCCCTTCTTGTGAGTTTATAAGCTTCATCAGTCTTAAAAACTTTCGAAAATAAACTTATAAATTTAAGAACCAAAATAGAATATTTATATCGAAGCAACGTGTTTGTACATTAAACATTACTACTACTTTCCTTTATCCGCACCCAATGGTGCATTGGGCACCGCATTGGTACACCAAGTGCAGAGTATCTTGATCATGATCATTTTTATTACAATTAAATGATTTATTTTTTTTTTATTTTTTATTATTTTTATTCAGTTCATTTAACATGATACTGTCCGCCTCGCAGCATAGTTAAAGCGCATTTGGCTCCGTGCATGAGGTCGCGGGTTCGATTTCCTGTTGGGTTTAAACTGATATTTTGGTATTAGCCATTGACAAGAAGGTCACCTTGTGAACATACTACTACTATTACAACAATAATCTGTATCTTAATAATTTTTATTACATGATAAGCCAAACATAATTCCAATTTTTATAAAAGAAACTCGTTTTTAGTGATGCGAATGATTTTTGTAAGTCTATAACTTAACAAATATAAACTTTTATTACCGTATTAAACTAAAAAAAATACCAAAACTTTTTCCCGTACCGGGAATCGAACCCGAGCCTCCTGGGTGAAAGCCAGGTATCCTAGCCACTAGACCATACGGGACTTGCTCGTCTTATCGGAATACAAGTATAAATATGTACATTTACTTCTTATAATCAAACTTTATAATCATTATTGTCCATCATAAAATTTGCTCACATTGTAAATTATTAATTATTTGAGGAATAATAATTATTACATTATGAATTATTATCTTTATTTTTATATTTAAACAAAAATCTTATGGCTTGGGTGCAATATAGGTAATTTTTTTTAGCGCAAAAAAAAACATATTGTTGTATCACTATTTGAGAATGTTATTTCTTACCAACAAATTAAACTCATTCAGGAATACAAATTAAGCATATTTTTCCATAGTCAGAAATAATCCAAGTCATACGTATTTTTCTCTATTTATTTAAGAAAGAAAAAAAGTAAAAATTACAATTTTAGTCATTAGAATTAATACTAAAACATTCATAAACTCACTGCTTTTTCCTGATAGGAAAATAATTTAAAGTATCTTGTTTTGGGGTAGACTATTTACAATTTATAAATTATTCAATCACAAGTTAATTATACAATTTAAATTATAATAAAAGTTACGATAATCATTATTGATCTGATGCTAGTATGGTTATTGACATATTAAACAATTTACATTTCTATCGATATCTTTAAGAGTTATTTATAATCTCAGAGGCGTAGAATAACACCCAAAAAACAATAACTTAGAGAAAACATTTTTGCCAATACTAAAAATGGGACAGAATTTCCTTCATCCGTATTTTGTTAGGACATAAAGGTTTTCCTCTGGGAATTAGAAGCAATATAAAACGGCGAATCAGATCCCAAAGGATGGTGATTGACAAGCGAGCGTTGGATAACTACGTCTGCCTTTATTTTGATAAGGGTTAGAAAATTCATATTTTTTGCGAAGGGTATGAAATATTGATGTGTTTCTGTCAATATCTCTTATGAAGATCGATTTTAGTAAAATACAGCTCATAAGAAAATCAACTTCCTTATTTTAGCCCGCGATGATTATTTAAAAATAGTCAGGTGTATTAAAAGCATACTCCACCACGTGACTCGTGGCCGCTTCCCATATAAACGTATTCCTCGATTATCTCCCTGGAATTTAACATTAGAGAAATGATTTTTTCACACATTTTAGGTATCGACCAGGTGCGTGTTTTCATTGTACTATTTTTTAAATATTTCATTTGTTATAGGAGATGATATCTCATAAATGATTAAAATATAAGTCGATATCTAAAATATGTGAAAAAATCATTGGTCTAATGTTAAATTCCACGGAGAAAATCGAGAAATTCGTTTGTATGGGAAATCGGTCGCGAGTATCGTGATGGAGTATGCTCTGAAGATACGTGTTATTGTTATCATTAATTTCCTTGTAATAATCAGGATTATTACAATTTCTTATATATAACCGGGAATGACTTCCCAGCTTCTCTGCGATGCAAAATAAGGAGAGTGGTTTATTGATTATTCGTTGTATTCTGGGAAAAAATCTAATTTTCAGAAAGTTTTTAAAACAAGCAATCCTAATTACTTAATTAAAAATATGACATATTATGATAACATACTTGTATGATGTATGATGTTATACGGTTATGTGTGTCATTTAACTTGGAATACAAGGAACAATTTTTATTAAAATCGTGTTGGAATACAAGGAACAATTTTTTATTAAAATCTTACACGTATTTTTTAAGAAATTGGAATTGCTTTTTCAAAAAAAATAATTAGGATCTTTTTCTCAGAATACCATGAACAATCAGCCTCCGGAGCTTTGCGGTGTCATTGTGAAAAAGGGTGTATATTTAACGTTTCTATATTTTTTGGAAAATCCTAAAAAATACAATTTTAAATTACGTTATAAGTTATGTCCACCTCGTGGTGTAGTGATTAGCGCGTTAAGCTACCACGTATTAGGTCGCAGGTTCGACTCCCGTGGAGGCCAACAGTAAATAAACATATTTTAAAAAATGTGTTGTACAAATCAATATTATTCCTTGTATACCTTATAATAATAACGTAAAATGTAGCGTAAGACTGATCATCTTATCTACACGTATTAAAACGATCAAAATACACTTTATTTGTGTATGTAGTTTAAAGCAAATTTAAATTAGTTGTACAATACGTGGAGTAACAAATCTCGTAGTATAACTTGAAAACTGGTGAATCTACATCATTTTCTTCATTTCTTCTTTCATTTAAAGTCTAATGTGTGTAATATGACTTTTAAATTTAAGCTTGAAAAAAAAAATTTTCTTCTCAAAAGCTTTCATTAGTATGGTAGATTAAATAAAATTACACAAATTCTTATTAAAATGTTTTTTTTTTTCTCATAAATAGTATTGATTTGACATAAGAAATATTTGATAACCATTTTTGCAAAAATTTTATTTTAAAAAATATTCGTACTAGGTTTATTGTAATTTTCTCAGAAACTATGGGTCACAAAAAAAATGCATTCTACAAAATCGACTCCAAATATGATTTAGATTCACTGGTTTCCCGCTTGTACATCGAGTTTTGTTACACCATGTATATGAGGTTATTAGAAGCACATAAAGCAATCTACCTCTTTCACTAAGGCTCATAATCGCGTATAAATCATTAGCTTTGGATTATAAAACAATTACAAATGATTTATTGTTCAACTTTGTAAGTTTATATGTAACTAAGTAAAATGATAGGCACATTGTTGAGATATTTCAATTATTGGAAATCCTTTATCTTTGCCATTTTATTACGTTGAGTGAAATCTAATATGAATGCATTTCGTAAGTTTTTGGTAGTAAATGTCTTCCTAAAGCACATAAATTGTCATTTTCCCGATCTCCGCTATCAAAACTTCCCCCGGAGCTCGAACCAACTGGGTTTTCCTATCCCAACGAGTTGGAAAGTAAAATTTTATGATCCGCCAATGTGCTACACATTAGTCCACAGAAAGGCTAAAAAGTTATTAAACGGTATGTTTTTTTTATTGTACTAAAACATATTATTATTATATATTACAAATATCATAATCCTAGGAGTTATTTTAGCTCATTAGGGACGATTTATTAGAATTTTAAAAAAACTGTGACTAAACTAGTTAGTCTTATTATAAAACATTTCCTTTTGTAACTAACAACTAATGCGCACTTTATTCTGGACCGGAAACTGTACAGTCTGTCAAAAGACGCTGTCGCAAAAAATATCTGTCTAAATATGTGTATTTTTTAAAAGGTGATTGTAAGTTATTATCGTATGTTAACACACAGAAAATTGTTAATATTTGATTTATTTTTTACGTTTTTAAAAGCATTCAATATATTAATATCTTCCTTAATGTTTACTTAAAAAAAACATTACTGTCAGGTCAGCCAATCGTCGCGCCGACCATTCCATACAATTTTCGCTTTATACGGGACAGTTTGCGACAACCGCACAGTTTTCTGTACCGTATAAAGTGTGCCTTATTTTATTGACAAACAATCGTAATTCTACGACAATTTTGATGTATTTTCAAAAGTTATCTCTGTTTTCCTCAGCTACGCAGCTTTGTAACATTCTCATCATTCTGTACAATCTAGGGTAAGGCCGGATGCAATGATATACATGGAATGTCACAAACCCTCACTTACGGCAATCTACCCCATGTCACTATCTTTCACCCCCGTTCACCCCCATCCTTTGTAGAGCGGTGTAACTTATGTAGATTATACTACCAGGCTACACGAGAAAATGGAAATCCTTTTCTTAAAGCTTTCACATATATTTTCGTGACTGTCGAAATTAGAGCAGTCTTAAGAAAGGTATTTAACCATGGTCGTGAGGGGCGAATGAATGATGATAGAACGAGTGTGCCTGGGTGCAGAAGTCGAGTAAATCCTAAAAATATATGACATGATCAAGTACGACAAGAAGGTACTTGAATTGTAAATACTATTTTTAATAAAACTTAAGCGGCTTGTGCTTGAAAATAGGAATCGAGTCGTGTCGAAGTGGGGATTCGAACCGACGATCTCTGGACTCGACGACCGCGACGCTACCACTGGGCCACCACCCGTTCAAAGTGATAGTTAGCTTTTTTTATTTGGTCTAAAAAGTCGATACTTATATCCCGATAGCCTACCTAACTAATAGGCAATGAACAGTAGGTACATCCAGACCTCTTCCACACAAAAAGCTTGCTAATAATAAAAATAAGCTTCGATTATCATGTCCGTCCGTAAAGTTTTTCTGTCTGCCTTGAGGTGTAGTGCATAACGCGTTGAGTTATCATGAATATGGTTGCGGGTTCGATACATTAATATTAGAGTGTTTTTTAAATTTTTTATTCTATAGTAGGAAAATAAATTATACATTATTTTCAGAAACAATACAACTTTCTCTTATCCGCACCCAATGGTGCATAGGGCACTACATTGGTACACCGAGTGAAGTGTATCTTGATCATTCTATTACATGAAGGTAGGATGATCAGTCTTACGCTTCAGTACCAGTCCAAGGTATCATGCATGAAAATCACATTTAAATAGATATTTCATGTGGACCCCCTACGGGAATCGAACCCGCGACTAAATGCATGGTAGCCAAATGCGCTACCACTATGCTACGAGGCGGATTTAAGAAATAATAAAAATTATAAATATAGGTAGGTTCTTTGGTGTCACCTAGTTGGTGGCCAATTAAGTAGTACAGATTTATGTGGGTGCACAGAAAGAGAGAGAGTAGAACTCACGTTTTTTACAATATTTTATTCACAAAAACTAACTACTGATGCTTACACTTAAATAAATGAAAAAGAATGTTGAAGAATGGCTAATAAAACAATGATTTTAAATTCTCGAAAGTTGGCGGGAATAATGTGCCTTAGAGACGCGTGCGATCACGAGGCGAGCCGAAAGGATTCTCGTCGTAAGTTCGTTCGCCTTCGTACGTGTTCGTCTTCCCTCGTCGCGTCATTGTCGGCGGTCGTCGGCGGCCGTCGGCGCGTGACGTCATTGTGGCCCGCCACAGTTCTTTCAAAACTTAGTCATATAACGATGCCGTTTTACTATCCTGAAAATGTACATACATTTCCTAATACTTCTTTTCTATATGTGTTTTTAATATATTTAGTTTATCAAGGAAATAATATTACTTACTGAAAACTACTACTTTACCCTATCTGCACCCACTTACCGAAAACACAAACGAGAATCGTGAATGTTCTAAGGAATGAGAAATGTTGCACCCTTAACAATTTAACCCCAGTTGCCTCAGTATATAGCCTCCATCAACCTGTCCCAAGAATATTAGCCCCGCGAAAGGTTTGAAATGGTTAAAATAATTGTTTTCCATGGCCGATTTTCTTTCACTGCCGTTTTTTCAATCAATTTCGTTTCACAACCGGTGCTCTAATAAATCTAAATTCAAAGATTACAAGTGAAATTTCTAACACACATGCGACATGTACATTTGTACATAATATAATGTCCGTAAATATACGTTTTTTAAATATAATAAAGAAGGATTTAAGTTCTATTGATAAACTTAAGTATTTTGACATCGCATTTTATTTTATTTATTTATTACATTTCACATTTAATATAATCACTTTAATATAATATAATCACAATAATGGGATGGCGACTCAATCAGTAGAGACGCATGCCAATGATCTGGCCCCAAATCACTAGATAGTCCGTGTCGAGTCAGGGCATTGTAGTATTATACATAACACACATTGTAGTACTAAATATAATTGAATATTTACATAATTAGTATAATAGAACCAAGTTTGGATTTCACAAATTTAGAATTTACAAAACACATATTTTTTGCATCCCAAATTTTTAAAATTACATTTTTGCAGGCATTTTCAATATATACACGACCCATTAGACTTATCCAACTAACGACACCGACACTTGTAAAATACATATTTCGAATAAATTTAGTATTTTTACCTTCGAATATTTATATTTGTGTATATTTTTATTTAACTGTCAGCTGGAAATTGATTATAGTTAATTTCCAGTAAATTTATTTACGAGTAAGTCTACGGTTCTAGTTAACGATGTTTTTACAGAAAGGTCCATTCAGAGTTAAGTATGATAAAACAAAATAAAAATGGCACAAGATATTACTCCTTTTAAATTCCCAAGCTACAACTTCTTAAAAAAATCTCTATGCGCTAAATTTATGTTTTCAACAATAAATTATTTGCATCGAAACTATTTCATCGATAAAACAACGATAACCGGTAAGTAGATAGTCAGTTTATATAACCCTGCTTCCAACTCCCCTAGAACATCCGCTAAGGGAAGGATTCTCAAATCATCTCAAGATAAAACACTCGTTACAGATAATGACGTCACGGAGGCTGTATGCTCTAAATTATTGAACGTATTAACTTTACACGTGTTTCATTTCGTTTAACACGGAAAATTAGATACCATTCCATTATATTATAAAAACAGTAATGAGAGTGCTCTGTAACAAAATTATATTGACTAGCACTTCAATAAACTAAAATTGAATTTTTGCGCAAACACTCAGGGGGCACTTAATGAAGAAATTTGATATTGTTACTGAAAAGATACGGATTGGTTTCTGTTAGTTATTATTTATAAGGTTAGAGAAACCTGTGCTTAATCCAGGAACGAAATTGGGTTTTGTAAGGAGAACTTATTATTTTTGGAATCCATGGCGAGCGGATATGGTATGATGATGATGATGATGAAGAAAAACTTTTTTTGCATAAGCTCAGATACAAAACGTACAAAAACCATATTTAAAATTATACTGTAATCCTATTAAATTGGCGTACCAACGATAGAAAAAATCGTGTTTTACCCTCTATTTAGACTAAGTTACACGCAGTCAAAATGTGACTGAGGGGGGATATCGGTTTTATTTTTTTACAAAAAATAAAAATGACAAGCTAATTTTAAATGCATTGCCATTTTTTTCACGCCAAGAATTTCCCGTGCTTTTTAGTTACAAATTTTATTTTCCTGTCATCCTGAAACGTGAATTTCTGAAAAATTCAAAAAATGAACGGTTCCTGTTGTTTTTTTTCATAGAATTTATACATGTATAAGAAAAAATTATATACTTTTTCCCCATTGAAAAGTTTGAGGTGTACACACGTGTTAATTTGGTACAAGCTTTATGGCTGTCCATTGACGGATGTCCATTGTCCAAGCTGGCTGTCCATTGTCCAAGCCATTGTCCAAGGCCGGCTGTCCATTGTCCAAGCCGGAATATTATTTTGAAAACCCTAAAATTTCGATCTCTGTCCCGAGGTGCAGCCGTAAGGAGCTTGTATATTACATTTTTGTACAACATACGCCACGCCACGCCACTGTTTTGTTGATGAAAGAATTTTCCCTTATACGCACCCAATGGTGCATAGGGAACTGCATCAATACACCAAGTGCTGAGATTATTGATCATTTTATTACAAGAAGGTAAGATGATCAGTCATATGCTTCAGTACCTACTAGTCCAAGGTATCACACATTTATTTGTTTATTAAAAATTTTAATGTTATGCACACAGAGCTAGGTACGTACAATAAATTGATATTAATATTTCACTATATAGAACCAATTAAGTGCACAAGATACTGTATAAAATAAATTTCTAAGGACATCAAGAGCGGGAAAACAAGTATTTGAAATGTTTATGTTGTGTATATATTATGTTGTATTGTGGTAAGAGTGAGGAGTGTGGTGTACGTGTACATGAAATATAATGATTCCTATTTATTTAACCTTCTTTTTCCGCACGCTCTTTTTGTCTGTCATGAATGCAACATAATAAACGATACCTTTCTCCCTTAATCGCACGGCCTAAATAGGCAAAAGGGTTGTGTTATTACATTTTACCATAATTCGGACGGCACGCCCTCGCCCTTTACGGCTACAATCTAACAAATGTAGGGAACTTTCGACATTCTAATAAGTCTTACTTGGGAACTTCCCCTGAACACACTTCCCCTGTCATTGGTCCTCGGCGCTGGCAACCATCTCATTGACTTTTATAAGTAAATTATATTTTAAAACGTTATTTTATTTATGGCCTGTCTAGCTAACTAACTAACCATCTCGCCATTTCCCCGTAGGGGTAGGCAGAGAGGATAGAACGCCATACCACTCTTGACATACTTTTTTTTGCTTCCTCTATATTCCTAAATCTTCTCATGCACATACGCCGATTATTCCGACTTTTCACATGTCCACTTTCAAGTACTTGTCGTACTTGGTCATGCCATGTCTTTTTCGGCCTTCCTCGGCTTCTACATCCAGGCACACTTGCATTTAAACTTCTTTTAGCCGTCTCCAAATGACCAAACCATCGTAAAAGCCCATTCTTAATTTTGTCGATAATACTTATCTAAGCCTTGCACTCTGCTCTAATTTCTAATAATTTTTGCCTGTCTAGAAATATTTTAAATAATGTCTGTATGCCAATGATTTTTTTTTCTTTTTATTCAATCTCAGATTAAAAAATCATATCGATAACTTAATATGCAAATTGTGTAACTCGAAAATGGTTACTTTACAGGGCGAGCAAAAAACGAAATGGTGGAATTGCCAAATTTGCAGCGTTGCCAATACTAACGTGGCAGTTACCCATTTTTCTTAAGATTGTTTTTAGGGCATTTTCCATATTGTGGAATCCCCCAATTTACCTAGAACGTGTATTGGAATACAGACAGCAAAATTCCATCATAAAGTCATTTGGTCAAAAAATGGAGTTACACAATTTGCATTTTAAGGTATCGATATTACACATTCGACTCCAGATATGATCCATATTCACCAGTTATTAAGTTGTACTACGAATTTTTTTATTCCATGTATAAGCTAAATATATTATTAAATAATTCAGCAGATAAGTAATTAAAAGTTGTTTGCAAAGATGGAGGGCAAGTAATTAAAAACTTTTAAAAATCTTTTACTCGACTTAAAGCTTATTTCATAATAAATCATTATTTCTTAGTAATATTACTATTGTGTGTGGGTGGAAAAACCTTTCGAAGGCATGAAAATAGAATTGATAAAATTAATACCAATATTTTATCAGAAAAAGTGTGTGGGTTTATTCAAAGTATTCCTAGTAGCAGATACCCACGTTTGAAATGTCAAAATAACATAGGCTAGTATTTTCAAAATTCAAAATATCTTTAAGATAAAAAAAATAAGCAACTCAAAAATTTAAATAATATCCCAAACATAAAATATTACCTATAAAAACGCTTCTTAATAATTGATCTTAAGAAAAATTATCGAAAAATATTTTTTTTTATAAACATCATTTTGAGTGTGTCCAAATACTTGTAGACAAAAACTGGATTTCACCCATTACGGGCTAATTATTACAATTTGACATCTCAACAGCCAATGACAGGTCATAAGCCCTGTAAACGCTCGAATATCCATATTCCTGAGTTTGAAATTTTTTTTCCTTAACTCTGTAGGGACATAAAATGAAATATATATACCTACTCCCGGATTGGGATAAAATCCAGATTTGTGTACAAGTATTTGAACACGCCCAATAATTTTGTATAAAATTCCTGGTCTAAATATAAGCAAAATAAAATTGCAGAGTCATCTGCAGGCGATTACTAGTACTTAATCTAACTCGTCAGAAGAGTCTTAATTACAAAAATTAATTAATTTGCTAATAAATACTTAACTTCAATATCAGTGCATAGATGGAGCTTTCAACTCGCTGGTGGATGATTCTCGATTCGTAACATATATACAAAAATCAAAAATGTTACCTGGTGTGGATATTCGCTAATAAGCGGAATGGGGATGTGTTGTAGTACCTACATAAAGTGGCCACTTAACCCAGCCAATGACAGGTCATAAGCCCTGTAAACGCTCGAATATCCATATTCCTGAATTCTACTCATCTCTGTAGGGATATATAAAAAAAAAATATAAATACCCACACTCCCGTCTTGGGATAAAATCCAGATTTGTGTACAAGTATTTGAACACGACCCAAAATGTTGCACATTTTAAATGTCAAAATAACATAAGCTAGTATTTTAAAATTCAAAATATCTTTTAGATAAAAAAAGTAACTCAAAAATTTTAATAATATCCCATACATAAAATATTACCTATAAGAACGTTTCTTAATAATTTATCTTAAGAAAAATTATTGAAAAATATATTTTTTTTCAACTAAAAAGATACCGCGTTTTGTTAACAACTGAATACTGTGTTTTCGGTACAACCAACGTTTTCCTTTTACTTTTTACTATTCCAAACAGGCTCGAAAAAGCTGCCTCTTATTTTTTTCTCGCTCAGGAATACCCCAAGCCTGTTTTGGGGTTACAGTGGCCTAAATTTAAAAGAAAAGGTGATTATTTTCCTTCTTTACATTTCAAATGAAACAATAGAAGGATACAAGAAAAGGTTAAAGGAGAATAACGACTGTTTTGTATACCATTTTTCGCATTTTTTATATGAATATTCTACTAATATCGATAAAAACTTGAACGTAACTTAAAGAGTTTAGAAAGTGAAAAATGTACATTAAAATGCGTAAAACATATAGTTTCGATAGCGAATTGTTTTGGTGGAAGTTCATTGTAATTTTAAAAATTTAAATTGAGGACCAATAACCGGTTTCACCGCATTTTCAGGCTGGTGGTTATTATAGTAGGTAATGTGCAAATGATTTAATTTATCTAATTTTCTTTATTATTTTCATTTGGTATTTAATGGCTGTTTTTAATTTACGTTAACACATAAACGCCAATAAGGTCTGTAGTATCGTGTTAAAGCCGCCGAAACCGGATAAGAATCCCTATCTCCAAAATCCTTTATCCGCCACAGTGTCGTTTTTTTCAATTTTCGAATACAGAAACGGTATAGGTCTCAAAAGTTGCGTTTTACTCTAAAAATAAGAAAGCACTTTTTTTTTTTAAAAAAAAAAACGTCTTTGGCTCGCTAAAATGCCCCAAAGTTTTGAAAATTCAAAAAAATACTACTTTAAAAATATTTTCTAAATAACTTTTTTACTGCTAGTTTTGTATTTTTTCATTCTTTTTTTTTGTATATTATCCATTGATAGGTTTTGAATAGTGTAAAACTTCCATTAAAAAAAAAAAAGTTATTTCTTTAATTTTTGTGCCAAACAGACTAATTTTCATTTTTAATAAGTTTATCTTACGAACAGTACATAAAAAAAATCTTTAGTAATTTAATTTTCTGTGTATTTTGTGAACTTTTTTAAACAGTCCGAAGAAATAAAAATGAATAAAAACAGAATGGTTTTTCTCCTAAAAATTTTTTCTCTGACCGATAATTTAATAATTTTTCAGAATTTAAATCCATTTTAGCGAGCCAAAGATGATTTTTTTTATTTTATTTTATTTTCTTTTATTAATTCTGTATACCTAATACAACTTTTGAGACCTATCTCACCAAAATAAAAAAAATAGTTTTTTTTTTTTACTATGGAGCGTGACAACCCTAGTGACTACATTTATTTTATATCTCACAGCGCTATACATTTTATCACTTTTTAGTCGTAGTGATAAACATGTGAAATGTTATCCATGAGGTCAGGTCATGTTTCGGTCATTTTTTTTTTCCTTATTTTAATAGTTTGTGTAACTAGGGAAGTGTGCCGTGACAGAGTGGCGTGGCGTTCTATACTCTCTGACTACCCCTTCACGGAAATGGCGTGATAATTAATTAGTTGTAAAGACATTGTAATATTGTCAACATTGATTACGTTTGTGATAAAATGACCGTGATGTTACAGCGTAGTACACAAATCAAAACAATAGGTTAGTTATGAGTGAAAATTGGAAGTCGCATTATTTTATTGGGATTAAAAAAAATTATATCGTTGTAAGAAGAAGAACCATATTTATCTGTAATTTTACAATGTCAATGTCAAATTATTTAATTTCCACATAAATAATATTAAACAAGATTTTATACTCTTAAAAATTAGAATTAAAAAAATGCTCCGCCATGACAGTGTTTCACCACTGCCGTGACCAGGAGTCGAACCTGGGTTACTACGGCCACAACGTAGGGTCCTAACCACTAGACGATCACGGCTACCGGAGCTGTTGGCTATACCGCCAAGAAACTGCTTCATTTTCGATTCAAATTGGTTTTATTCAAGTTGATCCACTTTCACAATTATATTATTACTTCTCAGGGCTTTCCAACCTTTTACAAACCGTGCCCTCCTTTTAAAAAGTTTATTTTGAACGTCTGAAATTCATAGACTGATAGTTACCATTGTGAAATGAATCTTGGCCATATTCAAAATTTGTTCTATGTATAAATTTTTATTAAAATTCAACATGTACAAACATATTCAGATCCCAGCATAGATTTATGTTTCGAAATAAATAACTTTAATTTAGTCGTGTGACTTTTATGTTTTCTATACCTATTTTTTATTTCTATTGTATTCGTTCTAATATGATTCATATTAAATCCTTTGATCTGTTTTGCTTTCCTTCGGATGGATTCCATAAACTGCCTCCAAGCTAAGCTATCGGCTGTGGCTGCCATATCCTGTGCATCTTTGCTAGTCACTTCCACGTTCTGCAGTACTGTTATACGGAAAAACTTATCCAAATTCATTTCTTTCTCAATACCTTGTTTCTTATTATATTACATGTAATCTGTAGATTTTCAAATAATTAATAACCAAACCGATAAAAAATATATCGTGCCTTTTTTCTAGCGATTGGGCACGTACAAAAGTAAAGTTTTGAATATATTTTATTGGGAATACATAAAATATATTTTGAAGTTATACTTCTTTGCGCCCGTTAGACACTTTGGGGTGGATGTTGGTCGAGAAACCGCGTCACGCAGATTTTTAAGAGAAAATGGCGCTTAAGAGAAAATGGCGCCACAGTCACTGATGCTTGTATCTGATACTTGTTTTGATACAAGTATCGATACTTTTATTGATACTGATATTGAAAATATCATTTCAAAAAATAAAAATAAAAATAATATTGAAAATATCATTTCAAAAAATAAAAATTATAAAATTGAAAATATCATATCAAAAAATAAAATTTTCACATAGATTAGTTTCATTTTGTGTCTTATATTTCATTAATATATCCTGTCTGTTTGTGTGCGTGAGTGGGTGTATGAGAATGGCCAAAGAAGTATAACTTCCACCGTGTGGTCCGACGCACACCGATTTTTTAAATGCGTTTTTGTTGAGTAAATGATAATATAAAAGCGTATGTAGGTGGACTACAAAGCGAAAGCGCTAGACAGAAAAATAATCTCCTTTCTTTATAATGAATTTTGTTTTTTTTTTGTTTTATTTCATTGAACTTATGACTTGAGTTTTTCGCGGCCCACAGTTTGAGGAAACCTAGAAATAGTACAATGACTGGTTAGCAAGTCCGTTAGGTTAGGTTAGGTTAGGTTAGGCCCACAGTTTGAGGAAACCTAGAAATAGTACAATGACTGGTTAGCAAGTCCGTTAGGCGCAGCAAAATTTAATTATGTAAAGGTAACAAGCGAGACTAATCTCTAATCGAATTTCAACAGGTAGCCGAGAGAAGGGAAAACTGGTAGTAAAACGGTGGTTTAACTTTAACTGTTGAAAATAATAGTCCACCTCGCAGAGTAGTGGTTAGCGCTTTGGGTTACCATGCATGAGGTTGTAGGTTCGATTCTGTGGGGGTCAACATATTCTATTTTTTAATGTGGTTTCTTTATATCAATATTAAATATAACATTCAATTTTCATGTATTAAAAGAATAAATAATTTAAAATATTTCTTATTTCGCCTAGCCCTGTAAACGCCTAGATGTCTTTATTCCCTTCTCGTCTCTGTTGAGATATCAATTGTTATTTAATGTTAGCCCGTAATGGGTGAAATACAGATTTGGTCTACAAGTATTTGGGGCACACTCGAAATGTTGTTTATAAAAACATTTCAATTTTATATTATGTACCTTTCACTTTTTGGTATGTAGGTAGTTTAACAAAACATTTTTAACTATGGTAAGCTTTAGTAAAATCTATACATATTTATTTTTCTTCTACTTCTTAATGTAGACGTAAGACGCTGCCTCTTGGGATTTCGACTCCCAACTCTCCCCCCGTCTTTTTGCAGGACGTCCAGGAGCTCAATCACAGATAACTATCGACGTAGTTAAAAACGTGCTAACCACGTGCTAACGCTAACCATTAGACCGATCACAATGAACATACGTTCATACCACGTTCGCGTTGCCGAGCACCATAGATGATAATAAATATCGCGGCTAAACGTCAAACGTCAAATCAAGAAGTCAACGCGCGTGTCGGATTGTTTATTATGTCGACTGCTTTTCTCGATATTTGGCTTGCCGAACGCCAGCTAAATGCAATACGGCACTCGAGAAAGATTGAAAGAAGATATGTGCGAAGAAGATATATCTCGGGAAATGGCTCGCGACTTGATGCGCTCGTTTAATAATCTCGATCGATAACTTTTAACGCGTGTTCCATTGTGATCGCGAAAACGTTAAACATCCATGGTAAGAAATCGTTATCACGTCGCTTATTACCGCGTCGATAGTGATCTGTGATCGAGCAACAGAAAGTCAGCGCCCCAGTGGCGGCGTAAGGGGTTGCGGTGAGGGCGGTCCGCCCCGGGTGCCACGCACCAAGGGGTGACACCGTCCACAAAGTCAACGTATCCAAATAGTGGAAAGAGCTATTTCCTATGCAACTAAAAAATGTGAAGACTTAGATATTTCAAATGAAAGAAGAGGAAGGAGGAGATTCCGAAAACGTCTGCCAGGAGAAGAGGCCAGAGACTCTGGACTTATATTGCCACAAGAGCTGCAGAGAGCAATGTTAGAATGTGTCGATATATTTTATGAGGAACTAAACCATCGATACAAAGCAATGGATGACATCCTTATAATATTTGGTGTTGTGCAGCCTAAAACTTTGTTTACGTCAACAGAAGAAGAACTTCGTGCTATAGTTCCAAATTCGTCTAAAATTTATGATGAATTTTCTGATGACGACATTATTTTAGAGGTCAACAGACAGGGACTGCGGCGCCACTTGGAAGCCTCCACCATTTCTTGCCAAGTGGCAGTCCAGTGGACTACCCTGGAAGTTCTGAGATTCATTGTAAAATGGGACTATTCTGTGTCTCAGATTCTTCCTAACTATTTGCATTTCGGTGGCTTCGTGTGAAAGAAGCTTTTCAAAATTAAAGTCAATTAAATCGTATTTACAAGCTACTACCTAGCGCGCGTGCGCCAAGCGCGACCAACCAATCTCTCTATTTTGTCAATTGAAAGGGAAAGAAAAGTAAACTTTGACAATGTTACTGAATATTTTAGTAAAATAAAGTCGCGTATGCACATTTAGTAGGTATTTGTTGTTTTATTTTGGGGGTGCTCATTTGAAAACCGCCCCGGGTGCCAGCCCACGCTACGCCGCCACTGCAGCGGCCATATTTCTAAAAGTCCTAATTTATTTATTTTATAGTTTCACATTGTAAAAAATCTAATTAAGCAGCATTTTGCGCATTTCCTCCGCGTAATTGGTTTTCATAAGTTAATTAACACCTATATCAAATTTCAAATTGAGGTACGTATACGATTTAATAGAAACTGATGTCTTTGTTCGCAGTTGACAACTCTGAGAAACCTTAAACCTAAATGTATTATAGAATAATACGAATAAATTAATTGATTATTAACCCTGTAAGAAGGAGTGACAAGCTTATATAAACACACAATTTGATTACGTCATTGTATAATTTACCATTTTGACACCGAACCACGATGTTATTTTGATTATGAGGCGTACCAAATTGTGAGGCGAGCCAACGCTAGAAAAAAAATTGCGTTCTAACATGGGACCAAGTTAGCAGCGCTCACTAAATGTGACCGCAAAATAGCGTTTATTTTCGGATTTTTTTTCGAAACAAAAAAGAAATCATGATATTGCACATGTTGCAATTTGTAAATACTATTTTCAATAAAACCTAAGTGGCTTGTGCTTGAAAAAATGAATCAAGTCATGGCGTAGTGGTAATTCGAACCGGGGATCTCTAGACTCAGAGATGACGACGCTACAACGAAATAAAAAAAGATTTATTTATTAGTAAAAAAGATTCCCATCGAGAGATGCTAATCTTGTTCTTAACATTAACTAAACTTAACTATGTAGGTATATATCTGTATTCAGATTTCTATATTTAGTACCTACTATGCTCATTCGAGTGATTTATGTAATTGATTCCCAGAATAATATATTCTAGGAATCCAGAGTTCATATTCTAAGGATCTTTGCCATAACTATGTTATATAATATTACATTATCCGGGTAGGCGTTGCAGGCATGTCATGTTCTTCTTGTTGCCCGTAATAAATATTCATGAGACGATTTTGCAAGCATGTACAGCCCTGACATCTATCGGGAGGGTGGGAAACTTTCAGCGACAAATACGACAAACGTCAGATGTCGTGTCATATCGACAAAGCGCTAAAAATATCGATCCGCATTCCGCACGGAATTATTATAAGAAATATATGAGATATACGCGTAAGGGTGCTTTTATTGTCTCAAAAAAATGTTAATTTCCTCTAAATACTCTTACATAGATCAGCAGTTTGAAGTTTACAAGTTTTAATTGATAATATTAATGATATTTGCGCCACCAACATAGATTTATAAAGTCTGCATTATAATATGTAGGTGTGTATTTCAAACATCACATATTTTTTTCTGGAACAATGCTTTTTTTACACTAGTATGAAATATTGGTACAAATTACAAATTATATAGGTACTCAGTTTAAAATTCAGTTCAAATTTTATAGCCAGTTTTTTTTGGTAGACAAATCACCCGTAAAATGTTTTTTTTTTATGAATTGGCCTTTAATTTAATGCCTTTATTTGCTATTATTACTTACCTAAAGTAAATAAACAGGATTTAGATTATTCGACATTGATACAAAGTAGTTCACTTAATTCCATCTTTCGAAACCAAGAGCATTCGTCGATTACTTCCATAAGACTATCGATTTTCTTTTTTGAACCAAAAAAGTTGTAAGTAAGAAACGTAGACACTTAATCTTAACTACTATAATCTTAGTTGCTATGTACATGTACAATAGGAATGTATCTTCCCCAGATCTTACTTTTTTTTCTCTCTGGTCAATAGCCGATCAATTGAACGACTTATTTTCGGAAATCCATAATGGAAGCCAATAAACTTGTGTTTTCTTTTCAGATTCGGGAGCCCGGCTGCCCCTACCTCACTGATAAGGCTCAACTCAGGGTGCAGATAGAGTGGGACGAGAGCTATCTTCTATTTCAGGCGACGTATCACAAATACGATGACGTGTGTCGCATACACAACTTTCAAATGAGGTGAGGTATAGCCAACACACGGCGAAACTGACGATAAAATCTTCACATCCCTAATCCCTACTTTGTGTCCATGTATGAATGTATAGCGATAGGGATGCACATAAGCGAATGATGGAAATATTCGAATAATAACATCAATGTAACCTTATTAATTTGAACATAAATTTAACCTTAGTAAGGAAACGGTCATCTGACAATTAATAATTACAAACATGAATTTTAGAATAAAAGGAACAGAAAAGCTGTTTGAATGTAGATTAATGAATTTATTTAAATGATCTTTATAGGTACACTGCACTTGGTGTATCAATAAAGTGCCCTATGCACTTTCAGCTGCGGATAGGGGGAAGTAGTTAGTAGTAATCGTGTTTAAGCAGTCTATTATTCATCTCATCATTTGTTTGTCTCGTTTGGAAATATTACATATATTAGAAAAATCTAAAATGGGTAAGTATCCTTTTTTTCGTATTTTCCATCACACTTCGCATGCATAAAACAGCACGCATAGAACAAACTCAGGTGGAATTACCTTATCTTGTACCCTTGGCATATGACGTGATATAAAAAGTATATTTGCATATTACGAGTATGATGAAAGTCCAACCCTTTGGGTTCTTCAATTTCAATTTCAGACGAGAAATAGTCTTCATTCAAGCGGAGAGATACATAATATAGCCCAAAAGGCAGTTGCTCACTAGCGCTGTTGAAATAATAATAAACATAAAGATTATCCATGTCTACATTCCATTCTCAAAAATAAAAACCCGTGTTTTACTACTGAGAAAATGTGAAAAGGTGTTGATTAGACCAATAAATGTTTTTTTTAAATATTTTTAATTAGGGTTGTTTATAATTCGTTTATTTTGTATAATATATTAATATAGACAGAACACGCTTACGTACATGGTGTAGCCTTGATTGTATCTTATTTTAATTGTACCTGTGTATATATGTGTTAGAATAATTTTATGTTTGAAATGGACTTAAGTTCGTAAATAAAATTAAATAAATTTAAAAAAAAAATTAAGTAGCAAAACTCGCAGTACAACCCGAAAACTTGTGTATCTACATAATTTATTTGAAGTCGAATGTGTATGACTTTTGAATCTAGGTTGAAAAAAAACCTTTTTTCTATTCATTTCCGAAGTACTGCAGGTTAAGTAAAATTACATGAATTCTTTAAAGTGTGGTTTTTTATTTTACTTTCTTTATGAATAATACTAATTTGACCAAATAAATTATATACGATAACAATATGCAAAAAAATTTTTTTTTTTTAAACTTCTTCATCAATTTTCTCGAAAACTATGGGTCAAATCAAAAAATTTTATTCTACAAAATCGACTTCAAATATAATGTAGATTCACTGGTTTTCCGCTTATACATCGAGATTTGTTACCCGGTGTATAACAACTGTAAATGCTCAAACTATATACCTATGTTTGTACATATACAGTTTAAATTATTACAATAATATTACATAGTTGAGCAAATAACATATAAGCTCTGATAGACCACTCTTGCCCTAGTAGCCTCATTTGAAAAATTATAATAAAAATGAGTGTTTTGCAATAACTAGATAATATTGAAATTTAATTATTTGAAAAAACACCATTCTGAAAACGCCACGGAAACCGGTTATTGGTCGTCAAAAATCAAGCGGATTACGTGTCAAACAGATTTAAAATTTCATTTAAATTATAATAACCGATTGTACATATTGATGTTTTAAAATTCCAGACGTGAAATAGCCACCCTGCAGGCGGAGAACTACAGCCTAGAGAGGCAGCTCTTCAGCTACCAGCGCAGTATCGCCTGCGCCCACTCCCGGGGGACTTACTCAGATGACCTGCCAACCCCCGACGGTAAGGGTACGATCGCTTATACGTTGACAAACATGCACATTACTTAGGGGTTCTTTTTGGCAATATTCACTGTAGAAGTGTTGACTCTTGATCCACAAAATAATGAAGTTAACAGAAGTTAAGGAGTGTCAGAGTTTACTTGACGCTACTCACATTTCTGTCAACTTTTCAAAGAACTTAGGACCAAATCGATATCTTATTTTTATGCATAGACATTTATAAATTTGAATTTCATAAGGATTAATTAGAGCCGTAATTAAAGCCTTCTAAAGCAGATAAGGAAGAAATTTTAAATGTTTTGAGTATAAATTAATGTGCTTACATACTTTATAAAGGCAGTAAATAAAATATTTTTCAAATATTATTTTTACTATATTTATCTACGAATAAAGAGATAATTTAAGATACTTAACATTTTTACATTTTTATTTTACAAATCAAAAGAAAGATAGAATAAATCACAATGAGGAAATCCACTGCTAGCCGGAATTGAATTTTAAAAATGCTTTCGTGTAGACGCGAATATTTAAAAATTTTGAAGTGGGATGAAATATCCCAAAAACGCACGCAAAAATTAATAAAAAATGTTGAAAACAGCATTCATTTCAAAATCTTAAACAATGACGTCACTCCTTGTATCTAAGTGTAGTGTTTCCGGTTTCCGTTTTTAAACCCCCGTAGCCACGTTCCATGGCATTTTAATATGGAACACAATCTACATACAAGCTTCTATTGCAAAAAAGATGGCCGCCATTCAGTCTCTCTAGAACAGCTGTTAACAGTATATGACAGTTGAGTCGACGGTATATTTTATCGGTACTTCCCGCGTCAGTTTGCATAGATTTTTGACAGTTTTGTTACTGGCTGGAGAAATACCATGGCCTTAAACAACTCGTTTTATGACGTCACTCCTGCAAAAATGACGCAGTTAGTACATAATGGTATTTAGCGCGGTATTTGAAATGTGCAACTTTAAAAAATCTTATCTTCATCAATAACTTATAAAAAAATATTAAATATATTTTTTTTGTTTAGTTAAATAGTAAGTTTATAGAAAAAAATTACTTTAGAAAACAGTGGATTCCCTCATTGCTATGTGCATTCATCAAATCACTTGAAAAGTAAATAACCGTTCGTTCCAGGATCCTGGTGCGTCAACGTTTTGGCTTGTACATATTATAAACGGTACTTATTAAATGTTTTTTAAACCATTTCATTGCGTTCAAGAGTCAACTCGCATCAAATGTGCACTCTAAGACCTACTTCTTCAAAAAAATGCAAATTTTGCTAATATTTACTTCTCTGTTTTCTATATTATCTTCACTTCAATGTAAGTAGTAATCTCTACAATAGATTTTCCTTTCCATCATCTTAGTAGTTTTATAGTTATACAAATAAATTTTAAATATAAAGAAATACTTTCTTCAGCGCCATCTGTAGAGTGGGTGATTAAGTGCAGGGCCACTGCTTTACCAACAGATGGAAGTCAACATGGTTGGTAAAGCAGTGAGCTGTAATCTGTTACCATAGAGATGGAATAATAGTGAAGTTAGTGAAAGTTGGTTAATTAATAATTAAGACTAAAATAATTTATCGTTTCTTTGTTTTTCAGGTGATTTATAATTTATTTATCTTAAATTGTTTGTTATTATGAATGAGAAATTAAATTAAAAAAAAAAATGTTTTTCAGAGAAACCATATTGTTTTATATATATTAATGTACACAATACAGTTGAACCGTCTTCAACTATAGTGTACCAACTCACTTTTGGTATTTTCAGAGATGGAGTTTAAAAAAAGGACACCAAATCATAATCTAAGTCATGGGTTCCCACACTCATTTGACCCGAGGCCCCCCTTTTAGACACAAAATTTCACAAGCCCCCCCTGGAAATTTACCTTTTTTAAATTAAATAAAACAGAAAAATGTAGTGTTATTTTTATACATTTAATTATAGTGTCATAAATAAGATACGCGAACGCTGTAACGACAATGTAAACCAACCATCATAGGCCCATAGCGGTCGATTCATGAACTACATGTGTACGCATATAATTTGAAACATCACAAAATCATAGATGATATTTATTATACGTATGTACATTCTGTAATACCAGATTTTTTAAATTCCATAAGGTCATACATTTTAGCACCTCATGGCCCCCTGATTGCTTCCCAGGGCTCCCTTACTCCCCCAGAACCAGAGAAGGCCCCCTCAGACCTCTCCAGGGCCCCCTGGGGGGCCCGGTGGCCCACTTTGGGAACCTATGATCTAAGTGAACCAGAAGGAATTGTGATGCTTAACCAATCAAATATGGTTATTTGTGAATGATCAAGAAAAATATTTCTATCTAGATGACCTAGATTATTAATCAGAGCCTTTAATTCATGCCCTAACTCGGAAAAGTAAAAAGTGAGTTAGTACACTATGGTTTTAGATGATCCAGTTAAGTGATACAATAGAGCCGGTTGTGGTCTAGTGGTAGATTCGGGGATTCCGAATAAGAATCTCTAGGTTCGAATCTCACTCCAGCACAACTTGTTTCCTGCTTTCTTACACAGTTATTTCCGACTATTTTTTGAAAGCAGCCCAAAAAGAAAATATTTGAGTTTATCATCAGAACTCAAATGTTTCTTTTTATTTAAAAAAAATAAAAAATAAAAATAATAAAACTAATATAAAAAAGCGGGAAAGAATTTCGCTGTGTATTTCATTTAGTGTACCTACCAATATTTTTTTTCATTTTTAATAAGTTTATCAAATTAATATTTTGGTTAAACTACTTCTTCTACGAGTATTACTATTACATTTCCGATATTTGCACCTAATGGTACTTAGGACACTGAATTGGTATACCAACATCATTATATCTTGATTTTTAAATAAATTCAAGATCAGTCTTACGCTTCATTGCCCAATCCAAAGTACATAATATAATATTTTTGCATTTACGTACCTACTGTTTCATATTTACCCCATCCCAAGGTAACCCTACATGTTCTCTTCACCACGAGGTAGACGACTATTTATTTATAATTAAAAAAACTGTTAATCTATGTACTTTTATTATGTGACAGTTGTTTTGCCGTGTCATTCTCTTCAGCAAGCTTAAAATAACCCTTTTCTCCGCAAGGTAAATTTACCCGAAGTACCAATACAAGGCCTTGCTGCCAGTAAAGGCTTATATGGGTACCTGCATGATTATTTTTCACCTTTGGTGGCGAGCTGTGAATACAGAGGGTTAATTAACGAAAACACTGGGAATAAAAAACAAATAACAAAAATTGGAATAAAATTCTGTACCAAATTCGTTTCACAGGAAAACACGTTAGGATTGCCAATTATTTATGTAAATCCCTAAATGAAAATTCGTTAATGGATTTATACTGTTTTATGGTTTTCAGTTTTTTTCAAATATTTTAAAACAAGTAATGAGATATAACACAAAAAAGTCATTGTACTTTTGACTTCTGTTCTGGTTCCTGTGAAATTATTGATTTTAGTTAAGCTCACCAAATTGAAGTGTAAGACTGATCATCTTGCCTTTGTGTTATAAGTTATTTAGTTTCCCTCCACTTAATACACCAATGCACCATTGGGTTCAGATAAGGGAAAGTAGTAGAAATCATTAATTATCGCAGTGTATTTGTGCGTAGTTTCACATGTAACTTCTCACTGCCATCTATCGAGTAACTTCCAAAGGAAAGAGTACCCAAACACACATACTTCAAATGGTATTTTTAAATACGTATTTATTATTTTCGCTTCAGCAGATATTTTGTGATTGAAAACAAAAAAAAAAAACGCTATGGTTTACTATTGATTCAATTTCCAAAAAAGCTTTCACTCGTGATATTTTTTTTATCAGAAAATGAAATTGGAGCATATTCGTGCCCTTGTAGAATTCGCTAAACTATTTCGTATCGCAGCATTGCCTTGTCATGACAAAACACGGTATATTTAAGGAAATGCCGTTTTGTGAAATTAAATAATTAAATAATGAAGACACTGATGCGTTCCACTTGCCTTTATGGAATAAATTCTGGAAATTCATGAAATTCATGGAATAAATCATCTTGCCTTCATGGAATAAATTATTTAAATAACAAAAACAATGGTTATACCAATGCTGTGCCATATACACCATTATCATTAGGCTGAGGATGAAGGATATTTGTTACCATCGCGTGTTATTATCAAGGTTTTTATTTTGTAATGTACATAGACAGTAATGACCTTGTTAGCCTTTTATATAAACCTTTTTTTTTTTATTTACCAAAAAAAAAATTATCACACATACGTTTGAAAAAAATATTTTTAGTAAACAAAACGACTAGATTCCAACCAATAAGTGTTTTTTTAAATTAAATTAAGAAAATACTATTCATAACTTTGTAATCATAACTTTTTTTGATAATTGATAACGCTATTTTCCTAGAACATTGAAGCTTTATGATAATTTTTTCGAAGCTTTGTGTCTGTCAACAAAACCGGAATATAGTTTTGAAAACACCTAATTTCTAACACTGTCTTATGGTGGAGCCTTAATACAACAAAGTCTTCTTCCGTATAAAGAATATGGAGTTTAAAACTAATTCCGTGCATTTTTTAAAGTCAGGTTTTTGACCTGCTGACGAACCTTTTACTATTGGAGATACATAAACTTACAGTCTACTGTCTTGACACGGTAGGGTGTTCAGTAAACTCTGAAAGTGATATTGCCTTTAGCACAGCAAACGATCAAGCAACGTGACTTAGAACTTTTTCACGAAGCAGGTTTACCAAACACGTGACACTTTGCAAACAAAAATAAGGAAATCCACTTAAAGGGTTTTTCCATCATCTTTAAATGTCTCCCTTTCCTTAAGGGGGTTGATTTCCCCCCCCCTCCCTTTGTTTGATTGGGGATGCTGATTCCAGGAAGTAAGAATAGTGGCAGTTGCGAACCTATCCACTTTCGTTTAGTTCCGGACAGATGAAAAGTTGAAAATAAAAAATGGTCACCTCCGAAAAATTTGCAAGATTAAACTTTTTTACACAATGTAATAATTTACCATCAAATAAAGGTAATTTGTGACTCCAATATCCAAAACACCGCAACCAAAATACACAGAGGTCTTTCACTAGTAATCTATACGTATTTACTTGCCAGGACAGAGATCAATGGATGTAGTTGCTTTTGATATAGGGTTTCTCTTAATAAAATTGAAGGCAAGAAGAATATCATGCATAGAAATTAAATTAATTGACAGAAGCCCTTTGGTATGGAATGTTGGGTTATGTAAACATTGATTGGACCGGTGATGTCACAGGTCGTATTTCTTACAAAGCTCAATATTTAAACGTGAATGTTATCCGAGTTACAAACGAATTGCGCCGATCGTTTTATGATATTTTGTTTATTTTTTTTTGCATTCACAGATTTTTTTTTCTACTCCGTTATAAAATACAAAAAAAATTACGATGGAGATGGCTACGTTTAATTTTAACGTCACAGATACCCCGGTCCATAAAGGACATTATTACATAAGGCAGTATTCTAGGCGCACGATACATTATTTTCTATTTGGTATTAACGCGGAATTTATTAAGGGCGGGTGTTTATCTATATGGCTTCGTTTTCACCCTTCCGGAATCAGAAATGAACATCGTCTTTGTATTCCAGTTGGCCCAAGGTCTTATTGACAAAAATAATGATTAAAGATAAGATAAATAGCCTTTTACTAAAGTTCGCATTTCTACTGAAAACTATTTGATTGTGTCTATGAATTCGGCACATTCGAAACCGGTCGGAGTTTGATTAATAATAAAAAAGTATTTAAAAAACGAAAAAAAATATTGAAATAGTTTATAATGAAAAACTACAAAGTGATTGCTTCTAACATAAATTTCATTTTATTTTCTGTTTAAAATGAGAACTTTGAAATACCAAACCTTTAAAATTAGATGAACCTTTTCTAGAACCTTTTCCGTTATTCAACATCCCTATTTTATAGGTTGACCTTTGTAATCATATAGGTACCCGTGATGTTTTATTCAACAAACTTCTCTTTTTTGTAATAAAATACTTTATTTTATTTTAAATAAAATATTTATTTCGAGTCTAGAAGGGTTTCTCTATGGATATTAACGGTCCGGTCCTATGATTTACCTACATTTAAAACATGAGTTTTAAGCTAAAATAACAAAATTAATTACTTACTCAAGATAGATTTCCAAAAGTACACTATGGACATGTCTACATAATTGTTATTGTGATTATCTATGCAGAAAAGAGCTTCCATTGTATAATACGAATATGTGCATTGTATAATATTTATCACAAGGTAAATCAGTCACAAAATAATATATTTCAAGGAAAACAAAAATCAATTAATTAAGTTAAATTTTTGGAATTTACAACTTAAGAATCGTACTTCAACATCTTATGTAAGAACGCAAATATGATGACAAATTTGATGACAAATTTGATAGCGATATCGAACATTAGCATCGTAACATCGTTAACAAAAAAACGTCACAATATTAGTATATTTCTAAGGGATGAGGTTGACGCATGGGACCGGTCGAAACCAGAAACACGTTTTAGAATCGATTGAGTTTAAAGCCCCCGTTACGAAAATTATTTGATTTTATTTATTTTAGTGATTTAGAGTTTTACGTTTATTTTGAAATCAAAGATGGCCGATGAAAATTTTTTGATAGTATGAACATGGGTTATTTGAACCTGAACCTATGAACCTTTTCCGGGGAAATAGGGGTCATAATTTTATATTTAGACACTATTTTTTAATTCAAGATGGCGGATGCCCTTTTTTTCCTGTGTGATACCTTTGACTGGTACTGAAGCGTAAGACTGGTCATCCTACCTTCATGTAATAAAATGATCAAGATGCACTGCACTTGGTGTACCAATGCACTGCACTTGGTGTGTACCAATGCAATGCGCAAACGCACCATCGGGTGCGGATAAGGAAAAGTAGTAGTAGTAGAAAAAAAATATGTTTACCGTGTGTTCGATATAGAATTGGTCAGCGTAGGCGAAAATATATCTTAATAATGATATTATTCGGCTAACTTACATAGCACCATTTTTGTGAAAAATCAGCTCAAGGGCGCTTAAAAATTAAACACACTGTTTAACCCAAGCTTCTAGTGGTAGACTATATTACATGTAACTCGAGCAGCTTAGGGCAACTGCGCATTCTGGTAATTTGGATGTGAGATTTTAAAAAGATGCGCCTTCAATGGGGTTCTTTCAGATAACATGAATATTCTTAAAAACGTTATAAATATTTAAAGTACCTATATTTTTACAATTCCAACGATATAAAACATAATACTCAAAAATTTTGTTTTTTTTAATAAATTTATGTTTTAAAAACACGAAAATACGAATGATTTTTAACGCCCGTTATTGGCTAATGACGTCATTCCCGTTCACCGTGAAAGGCGTGAAATTCATTCCGTAGTAAGCGCCTATATTGCTGTGACGACACACCGCATGAGCGCCAAATGGAGGATTTTGCGAGCGATTTGAAAAAGCGCTTTTCAAACCGCGCTAGAAAAATTCATATGACATCGTAAAAAAATTCCCTTGATATTGTTATTTTTGAATCAATTTTTAGAAGTAAAGAAAACAAAATCGGAAAGAACCCCATTGAGACCGAAATTGACTAGGGCTCTGAATGGTGCGCAAGTGTGAAGGCAGTCGATTCCAGGCAAAGGGGCCGGTCGCTGCAAAAGTACGATCGCCAAACTTGGTGTTTGGACCTCGCCGTGGATCACAAAGTCTTCCTCTGGCTGAATCGAGTGCCATCGTTTTCATTAATATTATTTGTCGGATGTAGTTTTCAGAAATCTACCCCTTCGCCGATTGTGACATGGTGGCTTCCATGTTCTTAGCGGTCATTACATGGTCTATATACAATTTATTTTTGTATTGAAAATGAAATATCTTAGTCAATATGTCCATAATAAGTCTGCGCCCCCTCCACAGGGCCCCCTGACGAGGAGCACTGCTGCGGTGAGGAGCGCTGCTCCCTGGGCGAGCGGAGTCTCTCCACAGAGACTGACTACGCCTGAGCCGCGGCCCCCTTGGGGGTGCTGCGCCCCTCGGCCCTGCCGGCCCCCGCGCCCCCGGCCGCCCAGCTGGCCCCCCTGGACCCCAGCCCCCTGTCTGAGCGCGCGCCCCCTAGGGCCTCGATCTGGGAGTTCATTGCTGTGCTGGTCTGCGCACTCGGGGGGCTGTTCTCGAGGGAGAGGAAGCCGCCCTGACAAGACGTATTGAGGGATCACGTCTTTCTTCTATTTCTACAATTATTTTACGTCTTCGTTTGGAGTCACAAAAATCTATTTTTTATAACTGCTCTTTCACTTTTCCAGTGCCTACGGGCCTAAAAGGCATTTCAATCCTATTTAAATGTCAGAGTTTTACCATTACGAATTATTTTTGCTCTATAAAACATGTTTAAAAAAATGAAATTGTGAAACATGGACCATCTGATTCGATGATGCCAATGCCAATGCCAATACCAAAACCGCGAATCTGCAAAATGTCCATTTGAGATGTTTAGATGAAACTTGAAATTATTATCAACAAAAGCAAAATATAATTATTTTTATATCTAACAATCTAGTGATTTTATGCTATTTAAATAATAATTTTAACAGGTTTATGATACTACTTTTAAGTTAAAAACTTTAATGTTTTAAAACAGCTATGCAAATATGCGGCGTTGTATCGACGATGTAAATTATTTCATATAAGTACCTACTTTACATATATAATTTTTTACATTATATAATTTTTAACGGGCTCATTTTGAAATTTTATGATTTCCAACAAAGCATTATAAATATAATGTTTTAACCAGCCTACAGCCTCAAGCACATGTCTGTGTAGCATGTTTATAAATTACTGCTTATTTCAAGAACGAAACTAAATTAAAACAATCAAAAAATTGTTTCAAACTGCTTTTAATAATTTACCAAATTTTAATTTTTAAATTACTATTACAATATCTCAACTTATTTCATTTTGTTAGTCACGTGTAACTAACCTTCTTTATTGGCAAATAAAAAATATTTTTCCTTATGGTCCATAGCGTTTATTTTACTAACAAACGATGAAAATTTATAAAAACACACTCCAAACTGTATTATGAAATGAGTTATTACGGATAAGTGATTTTCTAGTATTATCAAATGACTGTTTATCTTGTAAATTTCGAAAATATTGCTAATAAATTAAATATTATCCAAAAAATTGTAGTGAATTTCTATTTTCTTACTGGGACCAACTAATCTTACTTTTGATCCCTCTTTATTTTAGGCTTGAGATTTTTAAACTATTACTACTAAAACCGATTGATGTACCTATCTTTAAATAAAGCTTAAATAAACCAACTTCTACCTACAAAGATATTTATATAGTAATTCCATTTAGAATATGCTACGCTTTTAACTTCAAGCACAACTTGCGTACTTATTGGATACCTTTTTTATTAATATTATTACTCACCTTCATCCAATTATATTAATTCATGAGCATTATAATAAATAATTTTATGAAACTTAAAAGTAATTAAATTTACTACAGAGATGCAAAACTGAACATTTATAATTATGCCATTTCAGAATTTCGTGTAATTTCTTTTCAGTAATAAAGTATTGATCATGTCAACACCATTATCTTTTTTTGTTAAACATCACCAAAATTTATGTTGTTTTCGTAATCCGTAATGTTGAAATGGAATAATACATTTTTCTGAAATCGCGAAGTTAACAATTAGTTCAAAAATAATTTTTAAATCACGTTTTTGTCTCAAATTGGAACTGTAAATACTATAATAAATTAGTTTTTACTTAAAAAAATTATGTACCTACTACTTAGATATTGGCTTTTTTAAGCGCTTTTATAAACTTAACAATTAAACACATTCTAGTTTTAAGCACATGCTATTAGTTAAGGTATTAAATTAATTAATGAAAAACATAACGTAGCTTCAAGCTTTAGAAAATCAGCTTAATAGTGTAAGCTTTTGACGCGTAATTTACTAATACTGTGTTAGAGAAAGTAACCAAATTGTTTTCTAGAGTTAGAAATTTTGGCATTCATTAAAAGATGATTTCGACGGTGGAAAGGAAAAGGTTACCAAGCGACATAACACGTGCAAAGAAAAATGTTACCAAGTCACATGATATTACCATGTCGCTTGGTATTATTTTCCCTTGTACACAATATTATGTCGCTTAGTAACTTTTTACTTTTAACCGTCGATTTATATTTTATCATTAGTATACAGAGATACCATTTTAAAGTTTTTTTGTTCATGATATGTAAAAAGTGGTATTTAGGCATTAATTAATTTAATTTTAAAAATGTATTCCAATTAATTTTAAGACTTATTCTGGTGTGAAATGTTAAAAAGTATTTAACGAAGTTAATAAAGTTTGGAAAAGTGTGGAATGCGAAAAATAATTCGCGTTGTCTGTGATATGGATGTAAATATTTTAACTATTAACAACTATTGATTTTGACAAAGTGACTAATATATTGATTGCGGTAAGCATACATTTTAAAAGATTGGATTAATAAACAAACAGTTTTAGTGGAGACTTTACTAACATAATTTCACTAACATAAAAATTAAATGTGTACATAAAATATATGAAAATCTACAGTAGGTATTTGGTCCAAATCCAAAAGTCTGCCTAAAATTTACTCTTACTAAAAGTGTATCATAATATTAATCTGCAAAGTTCACGATCGGTATAAGTAGGTTCTAGTAAGTGGCCTATGCTAAGAAAAGATAAAAATTGATAATTTAAAACAATGAGGCTTTTCGTAATTAAAATAATACCGTAAAACATATTTTTCATTAATTGGTAATTTGAAACAAATATTGTACACTTTATAGGAAAATGCTGAAATTGCTTCAAGTTTAACCAGTCGCTTTAAGGTCCATTTTCCCAATACCGCTCATAGAAATTTCAACTTTATTACTTTAATCGTTGTCCAGAACGTTCTTTATTAAATTATTGTTCCAGTCGTGTGAAGCTTGCATTGTTTCCTAGAAATCCATGTGTCTAAACCCGCGTTATAACCTTTGACAACGCATTGAAGTAATTTAAAATTTCTATGGGCGGAATTAAAAATATGAACCTTAAGTGACTGGTTAGTGTTAATATATTAACCAAATTCGGCCTTTGCCCTTAAAGGGTTAGAGAAAATAAATTTCTACAACTGCATTACACGGTTATTTATTTTCAGGATTAAATTAGGTACCTTCATGTTTTTTTTTCATTTTCAAGGCGTAAGTAGGTACCTTTTTTCATACAAAAAACTAATTTGAAAATTTGGTGGGTAGAATAATCAACAACCGGCCATATAAAATTTTTCAATCAACAACACAAAACAACAATATACAGGATGTAACAAAACTCGTAGTACAACCCGAAAACTGGTGAATCTACCTCGTATTTGGAAACAATTTTGTAATACGACTTTTTTAGTCTGAGCTTGAAAAAAAAAAAAAATTCTCACAAAAGTTTTTTAAGTGGAGTAATTAAGTAAAATTGCTCAAATTCTTATTAAAACGCGTTTTTTTGTTTTGTTTTGTTTTATTTATGGATAGTATTAATTTTACTAAATACATGATATTTTAAAACATTTTGAAAAAAAAATCGAAAATAAAATCACCTTCGTACTCAATTTTCTCGAAAACATTGTCAAATCAAAAAATTTTATTCTACAAAATCGACTCCAAATATTATGTAAATTCTTGTACATCGAGTTTTGTTACACCCTGTATAATCAAAGTACAGCAAGTAAAAAAACAAAAATATAATAATGCGTAAAAATCAAATAAGAATAAATTAAGGAAACCATCATAAAAAAATGTTTATAGAATGAAAAGGGTTTCACTTAAGATACCCTAAGAAAAGACGTTTTTATTATGTCGTATAGAAAATTGCATTGCTTACTGATAAATTATTCGTATATTTTAATTACATATTGGCCGTCCGTTTTCTGTTTTTAATAAATTCTCAAAACACATTTACTACTACTATTAATTTCCCTTATTCGCATTGGTGCATAAGGCACTGCATTCTAAACCAAGACATTATCTTGGTCATTTTTTTAACACATGAAGGTAAGATGATCAGTCGATCAGTCTTACACTTCAGAATCACACATGAAATATTAATATAAAAATCACATGTAAATAAATATTTCATATTGACATCCTGCGGGAATCGATCCCGCGACCTCACGCACGGTAGCCAAATGCGCTACCACTATGCTACGTGGCGGACAAAATTTACAGCAGGATGTAAATAATGTTACCACAACCAAATGTAACAATATAACTTTCCTATTATCTGCACGCATAAATTATTTTTAGAATTTTTCCAAAATACCTACAGGTACTCATATTTATATTTATGGCACAATTTCTCGTATATTGAATGTTGATAAAGTTTGGCTATTGCTAAAAAATATTTTTAAAATCGCTAAATATAGCTAGACACTACAACAAAATATTTACTTAAAAAGGTTTATGTAGGCGTAGACATTTTTGAATAAAGAATAGAACAAAATAGAGTAGTAAGTAATGTGTTATTTTTTTTTTACCGTCAGAAAATCGTTTTCTTGTATTTCACCATGATTCACTTAAATTTCATGACATTATTGTACATAAAAAAATTATGAGCACAGAATTGCATCTTCCATTTTATCGGTAATTAAGTTAGGTACCATTTTTTTTCAAATCCGAAAAGAATCTATTATTAGAATTGAGACTTGACCAGAGATCAAAATATATTCGCTTTTTGTTGGTTTTTTTCAAAAAGAAAGTTTTAAAAATTTCAGATACCTATTGATATTTTTAATTTATTTTCGATGGACAAAAACCAATCTATCGAAAATAATTACAGGAAAAGTGTACTTTTTTATATTCACCATTATTTAATTCAACCCCTTCCATGTTTTAAAAACACAAATATTTTCTCAGAAATATTGATAGTTAAATCACTCTGTGTAATATTTGAAATCATAAATATGGTATTGCTGAAAAATGTTTTAACTGTGAGTTGATATTTGTTGTTCTTCACTACTAACCATATTATTATGTACAGAAATTATTTTCAGAATACTAATGCCTAAATAATTAATACAGTTTATGACTATTACATACATTGTGTAGGTATATTCTGGAAAATATTTTTTTGTTATTTTTATTATTTTTATTTAAGGAGGCTATTTTTCTGGCTTAATGCAACCCATTAGGAATATATTATATTAATATCCAATTTTCAAATACTTGGCACTAAGTAATGATGCTTAGATGTTCAGTTATAATTGGATCAATATTTCTAAGATCTAGATAAAAATGTGGAGTATTTATTTGCTAAAAAATGCTTACGTTTGTTGTGATATTCTATTTAAAATATTATAAAATTGATGTTGTAATGTTTAATTCATTTTATATATAAATAATAATTTATTCACTTTAAACATAGCGCACTAAAATTACATATCTGTATGATAAACATAACAATATTGTGAATACATAATCCATTTGTAGTAATCTTTGCATTTTGTATCTTTAATCTTTATTAGAATACGACACGTAATACTTTATAGTTGGACACAATATATATCACACATATCCAAATCTTGATCAAGTAGCTGTAATATTAATGCATTAATACCTGTCTATCAATCTATTTTGTATAAAAGTGTGGCTTTTTACATTCTAATGCATTTTAATCAGTTAAAACTCAATTAATATGGAGAGCATAATTTTCATAAGAATTTTATTTTATCGCATTTACACTAGACATTACTGTAAACCAAACCAGTTTCTTTGCTTATTTTAAGTTGTTATCGAGTTATTCGAGTCAGCAACCTCCACCGGTCACTAAAGCTCATAATCACCAAACTAATTAGCGTTGCCTTTTATCTCGGTATTTATAACAAACCTACTATACATTCCTATGCAAATCAGTTTTAAGGGATAATAAGTCAGAACCGGGTTGTGGTCTTGCGATAGATTCACGGACTGCGGATTGGAATCTCTAGGTTCTAATCCCACTCCACCACAACTTGTTTACTGCTTTTTGCCACAGTTATTTCCGACTATTGAAAAGCAGCACCGAAGTTGTAATATTTGGGTATATCATAAGAGTTCAAATATTTCCTTTTTAGCGAAAAAAGATGTGTGTTGCTGACTTATCTTTTGTAAGAGTGTTTTTAAACCCTTTTGGAGATGAGAGATTACACTTCGTAGATGATTTTATTAGGGTATAAAGGCACTTAGTGGCTTCTTCTGATTGAGTTTTAATTCCCACTCTTAATTGAGTTTTTCACTGACACCCACTTTTTACAACATAGTCATCCGACATTATAAGTAAATAATTTAAAACAAGCACGCTAAATAATCTAATTAATTCATCCTGTGAAGTCAATTACGCAACCTCTTTATGCCAATGTACATTTTTCTTAGACGACGTTTACACTCACTGGTAACTAAAATGCTGAAAGTTTAGGGGTGAGAACAGATATTTGCTCTATTTTTTATGAGATTTTTGAACCATCTTCTGTTTGAGAGTGTCATACACATCTATGTGTGCCTTCGATATCTGTGTTCCGACTGACAAAATTATTCTATCGCTTAAAAATAAAAAAATACTCTCCCGAATTTTATAGAAAACTTTTGCCGCAGTGGAAAAATATGCTACCTTTTATTTTATTTTTGATAAATGTGCCATTGACACACAAATTTTAACTATATTATATATTTACAATCAATTACATTGATACACGGTTTAATATACGATTTGTTAATCTTACTGTATGCTTTTCTATGAAATTCGGTGTATCTTAACTGTAAATTGAAATAAAGTGTGTATAAATAAATTGTGACTTTTACTTGCCTATATACATTAAATAGTATTTTTCCTTATATCCATGTACCAAAATTTCTTGTAGATGCCAAAAATGTGTACCGTAACCAAACATGTCTCTGACCGTAACATGAATTGGTGACACATGGTCATATACTGGAATATATACGAACAAACACGGTAACATCAAGTTAAATTGTTTTAAACCGAATAGCATGAATGATTTTCGACAATAGCAATAGATCCGGTAACCTTAAATTAGTTCATCAGTTAGAAAATTATATCAACACTTTGAAATATGCATCAATACCTTGTCAATTTAACCCAGAAACGCAACACAAAATCCAGCGACAATTTATTTCAAACGCGTTATTTACAGCACTTTTTTAAAGCCTCGCGGCAGGATGCAAGGACACCAAAGACAGCCTAGCCTAAGTATGTGTTTCTATATGCAAAAATAAGTCCGTTCTACATTGTCTGTGGTTATTTAATGTTGTAACATAAATATTGGAACAAAAAAGGGGACATTAATTCATTTGTATTTAAATAAATACTAAGCTTTGTATTATGTTTCTAAAGCGATTCAATAAATTCTCAAAAAAACTTAAACAAATAATGTTACCAAATTGAAGGTAAAGTCAAGCATTTTAGTTTTTATTCAAAAAAATATTTGGTGGAGCGTAAAGCGACGCGACGCGACGGCGACGGGGCGACTTTCTATTGAATAAAAAAAGTGTTCTTAACAAAAACACAGGTTGGGGTGAATGTGTTTATGACAATCTTAGAGCTAAGACAGTGATAGGGGCAATAAAAGCATTTGGTCGCGTATTTAACCTTATTTTCTTCCGCTTTTTCCAGTTAAAACTGAATTTATAAATTTCGTGAATTAACTTTAAAAAATCGATTGAGTTGTGCTGAACTGAAAAAAGACTCAATCACAGTCTTTAAAACAGTCAAAAAGAAAGGGTGGGGCTTTCACTGTACATAACTTTTGAAGTTCCGGATATACGATATTATGGCGATATTATCGCGAACTTCGTTAAATCCTTTTTGGTTTGATGCCATGCAAATTCTGTCGCAAAGTATCAAACGAAATTAGCGATATTATAGCATACTGGAATTTGAAAAGTTGTAGAAATTAATATTATTATGAACGGTTTTTTATTCTTCCAGTTAGTGATTTAATGAATGCATTATTTAGTAATTACTGTTGTGATTATTTCTTTTTTTGATTTGTTGAAAAGTTTTTGGGCCCCAGACTACAGCTGTAATAATAATTAGAGATCTACAAAATTTGTCTATGGTTACTTTGACGTTTCGACTTTGACACTACCACTTGACACATCTTGACAGTTCGTCGACTGTTCATTCAGTTGTTCAGTTGAGCGGTGATAATCTCTCGTAATAATCATTGTTTCGACCGTCTCCGCGCATCTCATGTTCATTATATTGCACTGTTCAGATTTTGGCAAATGTGCTTTATTTTTTTCAACTCATTGACACAGTGATTCGCGATCCTAAAAGGTAAGCCGTTAGCATTCACGAATGATAGTGTTATGTACCAATTAAAATTAAACGATTTTCCTCTTCAAACCAAATTAAACTTATGTGATTTTCTAAAAGCACGTAGGTACTACTTTGTTCAGAATTTATAAATTCACATTAGTTAAAAATTCAAATGAATTCGTCAAATGATTAAATTTTAATACTGACCGAATTATTTTTTAACCTGCATGTTAGCTTCAATACTTAAAACAACTCTTTATTTGAGTGACGTAATTATTTGACATTAAATTTTAACTGCATGCTGATCTTTTGGTTTAGTGCTTAATTTACTCTTGAATATGAAAAATACGTTTATACTATTTCAAGGTCTAATAAATTAAAAATATTACTTTGTAATGATACTTAAGTAGGTAGCTTACAGAATATTTAAGTATTAACTACTCACACACCATAACCCACTAATTATTTATAATTCAAAACATCCAAATTATTATAATATTATCGCTTTGAATCATTTTCCTTTGCACATATTATGTCGCTGTAACTTTTTCCTTTAAACCAATATGTACAAAAGTATGTTTTTTTAATCAATGTTCATCATGAAATATTGACCTCAAATGCTTTTATAATTAAACTAAATCAAACATAAGTTATAATATAATACTTAACCCTGTAATGCATAACTCCACCTTGAGGCTGACCACTTTTGGATGTTTTATGTGTGATAAACCCGGAATTTCATTTTGAAAACATTAAAATTATTTCAATTCTGGCATCGGATCCGGCTTTAACATAATTCATAATACAGTCATGACAAAAGAGAACATAGTTTTTTTATATCATTTTAATATACATATTTTTTAAATGTTGTCTTTCGGTAGGTATTGAAGATGTCAGTAAATAATAATTATAACTCTTTATGTAGTATGTCCAATTAATAAATCATTTGTTCAACCGTCGCAGTTGTGATTCCTTTTACAAAATATTTATAAATTCCTATTTCCCAGCTATGTTAACAATCAATGTTAGGTGTTTGTTACTATTTTATATTGCATACAAAGCTATTTCATTTTACTTGAATTTTTTTGTGTAAGTTATATGAGAATTTTTAATTTGCAGATGGTGTATTACTAAGCAAATGGTGGATATTAGAAAAATACATTTTAAAACAGTAATAAAATGAAAAACGCTCTATAGAAATGCAAAGAATGTTTCCAAGACAGAAAAGTTGTCGTCGATGTGTTAGTTATATTTTTTGGAATCGGAACATGGGTCGGAATAAATGGGATGTTGGTACAACTACCTTTATTAGTTAAAACTGCTCCTGAAAGCTGGAATTTGCCATCTTACATGTCAGTTGCTGTACAATTAGCAAATATCTGCCCTCTGATTTACGCTCTTTTGCGGATAAAACAGCCGAGGAAACTCAACGATGTTTACTGTATTTATTGCATACTGTTCATTGGAGTTGTATCAGCAGTCTTAGTTTCCTTTCTTTACGATCATGTGACATATATTAATGGAAATCCTCACAGTACTGTGTTCATAAGTCTAGTCTTCTTTACAGCAATTGTCGGATGTACAAGTTCTGTATTGTTTTTTCCATTTATGAGGCATTTTAAAGAAATGTATTTGATCACATATTTAATCGGAGAAGGTTTGAGTGGATTCCTGCCCAGTATTGTTGCTCTTATACAAGCATTGGAGGTAATCCAGAATGTATCATAAATGAACAAGAACAGATGGCAATGTCACTACGCAACTAATTTACAAAGAACCATTATTTAGTACACACTATTATTTTGGCTTTATTGCTGTTACCATGATTTTTTCAGCCTTCATACGGCTTTTATTTTACGTTAAACAATGATGAATGTTTGTCAACAAGAAATGAGTAAAGAGCGAAGAATATAGTGGTGAAATCAAAGTTGCAAATTCATATAATTAATTTGAAATAATGTTTATGAGATAAATCTGATGATATTCAATATTATGATACAGAAATGATCGCTTCTATTGAAACACCGAAAGTGTACATATCAGTACTTAGATCAACATCATTACTTCTACTAATGTCTACAATATGCGCCTTCAGTAATGGTGTATTTCCGAGTATTCAATCGTACTCCTGTTTGCCTTATGGAAACACTGCTTACCATTTAGCAGCAACCCTCAGTAGTATGGCGAACCCGATAGCTTGTTTCCTGGCTGTATTTCTTCCTAATACGACTAATATCGTTCTCAATCTCTATCCTGTCCACATTTTGTGCTGCCTTCATCGCATATATTGTATCCACAAGTGTGATGAGTCCAAACACCTCCCTTATATGATTCTGTGGCAGGGATTGTTATTGTGGGTAAGTTTTTATCTTTGTAAAATTATTATTTATTAAGCACAATTATGGGTACTCACAAGCAGGTGTGCTCTACTTTCGTAGCAATAAAACCATATGACAAGTCTAAATGAATTATGAAGTCATTGCAGTCTAAATGAATAATATGCTGGTGCCTGCAGTTTCCCAAAAAACTGTGTTGATAAACACACACAAAAACATATTGTGTCACTTGCATAAGAAATGATAAAAGAACCAACATTGTATGTTATAAATGTATAAATCCCAAATGAGAAACTGATTCTTTTAAACATTTTATTAGTCCAAAATATTTGTTTAACTTTTATTGGTTTGTGGTAAAACATATTTTTTATTTGCTGTACAATATGTTCATAGATAACACCATATCCTATGTTTTATGTTTATCAGATTTTTTAAATTTATAAAGCTTGTTAAATTTTAAAACCGGTTTTTATAATAGGTACTTGAAAATAATTTTTTTTGTATAAATCATTCAAAATTTATTTTTCTTATCTCATAAAAAATAGTAAAATGAGTATATACCTATACATGTTCATTTGTGTTATCTAGATAAGCAGATAAATTTGTGTTGAGCATCTGCCGGATTTAAGTACTGATATTAGTCAGCAGATATAATTAATATGGTTTATTACAGGATCAGCGCAATGTTTTACTCTTTAAAATTATCATTTTACTCTGTTTAGCTGCAGCTAATATGGACTTTGTTTTATTTGTCTTCTAAAACCTTTCTAACAACCACATAGTACTTGACTTTACTTTAATTTAAAGCTGGAAAATATAATATATATGGGACTGTTGCTATGCCATTTAAGAAGCCGATTAATCAAATTAACAGAGAGAATTATTTCTGACTATGCATGACACAGATTGAGAATTAATCATGTCTTTTGCTGTGATCAATTTTAAGGAATTCTTTGCAATCGTGTACTGCATACAGTTCAATGATAGAATTTGGAGCAAAATTATCCAATACATGTAATTTTTTACTTAGTTCTGTTTTCTTTCTTGTAAAAAGTTCTCTATTACTCTAATCGTCCATGAGTAAAAACAAAGCCATCTTTATTCTATAGTTAGAGTAAAAATATTGTAATCTAGTCCCAATCACTTTAAAATAATTATTTTCTGTAAAATCATTAACACCAATAATTATTGTAGCTACAAAACAACCAGTCTAATTCATTGGGAGGCAGGTAAACTACTTATAATTATCTTGACATGGAGTTAATTTTTAAACATTTCTCAGGTGATTTCTCACAAAAAATGTTGCTTAGTAAATAAGCCAATATTGATATGATATTATAGCCAATATTTTGAGATACCTTCATCATGTAGCTTCTGTAAACATTGATAACCTTTCATGATTGTAAAACTTAGTGGACAATAATTTTTGTATCCAATTGTCAAATATTTATTTAAAAAAATCTAAAAATACCTAATTGTTTTCCATAATATATATTTTTTTTTTTTGCTGATTATGAATATTTTTTGTTTAATCACTCACAAACAAGTGGAGTCGTTTGAAAAATTGTCTAGACTAGAGGTGATAACTAAGAAATAAATATTTGTTCTGTTGCAGGTGTTGGTGTGGATAATTGTAGTTGGCTTGGTGAGTTATATCAAGCTGTGCATCTCTACTATATTCAGATCTGTCGGTGGCTCCTGGATGTTCTACTGTGGAGGAGCTTCTCAAGCAGGATCAGCTGTCGGCTCCTTAGTATCCTTCTTCCTAGTCAATTACACCAATATCTTTGTACCGAGTGATCCATGTCAATCTGTTAGGCTTTGAACAGTTATCGAGATAATAGTTGGGAATTGAAATATCTTCTAAAAAGTTCATAATTAAATTCATCATTCATAATAAATTAAAATTAAGATTGCTTTATTTTGTATCTGACAAAACGAAAACAATTAACTGATGTTCTATCTTGAACCATGATGTCATCCCTTAATTTAAGTCATAAACTTCAGATTAGAAATCCTAGGTTTTGAGAAATTTCTTTTTTTAATATTTTTTTTTTTTTAAAGAAACAGAGCTCTTATGATATACCCAAATATTTCAATTTCAGTCTGCTTTCATATAGTCAATCAATTAAATGTGATTTGTATCCTTTAAAGGGCTGTGTAGGTGAATTAACTTCTAGGAAATAATCAAGTTTTGAACAAAATACGCATGCTTGGTCACATCAGTAGAAGAAACAATTTACGTAAAGTTATAAGATATAGCCTAATTGTAACGCACTACCAATGTGAGCCAATAGGGTTTTATTTCCGATAGCATGAATATCCTTGAAAACGTTATAAATATTTTCAAGTATATTTTTACAATTCCAACGATATATAAACACAATGATCAAAAAATTGTTTTCATTTATAAATTTGTGTTTTAAAAACACGAAAATACAAATGATTTTTAACGCCCGTTATTGGCTAATGACGTCATTCCCGTTCACCGTGAAAGGCGTGAAATTCATTCCGTAGTGAGCGCCTATATTGCTGTGACGTCACACCGCATGCGCGCCAAATGGAGGATTTGCGAGCGATTTGAAAAAGTGCTATTTCAAACCGCGCTAGAAAATTCATTCTAGACATTGTAAAAATTTTATAAAAATTCCCTTGATATTGTAAGTTTTCAAACAAATTTTTTGAAATCAAAAATAAAAAATCGGAAAGAACCAATTGTGTGAAATATACACTGGTAATTCCAGACAAAAAAAATTGTTCATTAGTTCAATCAAAAACGTTATATTTTAGCATGCAAATGTGAAGCAAACAAATCGTCGCCGTTGTGGTGAAGAGAGCTAAACTCCTTATGTATTGTATGGGGATTGTCTCTCTTCACCACCACGATGAAAAAATAAGCCATCAGTCTTTATACTAGTTAGCTTGCATTTTTAAAAATGTTTTTACATATTACTTCAAAGATTTTTTTAATGTTTATTCAATCATGTGTATATATTTTCATGGCCAGTACTTATAATTTAAGTCTTCACCATAAACCTTCAGATTAAAGAGATAATAATAAAATTACTTACATTCATACATTCAAATGCTGCAGTTACCAATAGTAATTATTTATTTGATTAAGAATCCAAACATGCATGACAATATTTTATAATTACGAAATCTACTTATATATTTTGTAATAATATGGTAGATCTTTGATGGCCTTCTAACATATTATTTTTTTAAATATCTACAGAGATGAAGTATTTTTTTTCGGTATTTCTTTACAGAGATGAAAAAAAATATAGCTTTTTTTAGCCATAACTCGTAAGTATAAAAGGTTTAAATGGTTTTACCATAATCGAAACGTATAATAAAAAAAATGTATTTTACAGGAGGGGAGCATTTGAAAATACTTCATAGCACCGGTTGTAGATACGACAAAATAACCCCCAAAAAAGTTTGCTGTATAAAATTTTTTTTTTGTGGAGAGTAAAATGATTAGTTAAATACACAAATCCACCCAAAAACTGTTCGACAATTTGGGTATAGATACGTAGGAGGCGTAGATAAAATACCTAAAAAATTTAAAATTTTCGACCTTGGCAACACGCAAGCCACCATCTTGAATTGAATGTATCAAAATTTGTTGTTTTTTTTTATCAATGTAGTCTAAACAGTTGACTTTATGACAAAAATGTGATATAATAGATATTATTTAAAATTGTAATGTTATTTTCTGGTTTTACTTACTTGTACAATTATTTATTATGTCCTGCCTTCTGATTATACCCTTTTCAATTATTTGAATGAGAACCGAACATGAAACATCTGTGTAAAGTCAACGTCTTCGCCATTATGCACTTTAGTTTAGACCTCAGATCTCTTCACTAAAATTTATATTTGTTTATTATTTGTTAATATTTCAACTAAATAATGTAGTCTATAATTTTATCCTTTTAAACAGCACAGAAAACTGTACAGTTTCTTGCGCAGTTTGCAAACTGTCCCGTATAAAGCGAAAACTGTATGGAATATTGAATGGTTTTTTGGTAAACGTTTAAGTAGATGCTTTGAAAAACATAAAAAACAAGTAACATATTTACATTTTATTAGTTATATCAGCAATTTTCTGTGTGCGACATACGACTTACAGTCACGCTTTAAAAATATACATACTACTACTATACATGTACCTTCTAGGTGTACCGATGCAGTGCCCTATGCACCGGGTGCGGACAAAGGAAAGTAGTAAATTATAGTATTTTACAAAAACATTAGTGTAATAAATGAGGTATTAATTATTCATTAATAATCAGAGACATGTTAACTAGAAAAGCTATTTCAAAGAGAACTGTCAAAATTTTATGTTCCATTTGTATTTTGCAGTGAAACAAAGACAACTATATCTATCTTCTACTATCTAATACATTTTTATTATTCTGTTTCCCTCTAACAAGTTGAAATTGAGACAATTATGTCTAAATTTGGACATGACGAGGTATGGAAGAAAATAGGTTACCTGTGAAAATTAATATCATTGTTTTGTTAATAATTCATTTTGCTCAGTCAAAAGTACTTAAGTAGATGATTATGCGAGACTGCAAGTTAATTTATGGTGTAAATATATAAGTATTTTTATTAAGTGTTTTGTTATCTTTTTATTAACCATGAGGTTATTTTTTTTTTTTTAAAACCAGAAAAAAATCAGTGCCTTTTCAAGCTTGTTTTTTAATGTTAAAAATTTTAGGGGCGCATTAAGTACGAAATTTTTTAAATTTAATTTCAACTCTATATTTATCAGAAAAATATACCTTATAACAGTGAGGAGAGCTATAATTATGATATTATTACAATACTGAATTTTGCTAAAAGATTCCTGGAGATCTTTCATAGCTCTCTTCACCTCCATGGCGAAGAAATACACCTACAAATTTATAATAATTCGTTGAAATAAATAAAAGATGTTATTCAAAAATTGTTTTTTATTTATCTTAAAATATAGACCATTAAATATAATCAAAAATGCTGGTAAATATTTACATTAACATTTTTCAAAATAAAAATATTTTTTATGAAATAATCTTAAAATGACATGGACAAAGATATAATATTTTTCACCGCAGTGTTAATTTCATATACCTATAAATTAGAACTAGCATAGATTTTTATTAAAAGTTTGAACACAAACCTAATTGTGTAAATTCAAATGAACACATGCAAATCGTACTGTAAACACAAAATTGTAGACCAGAATAATGTGTTTTTCCAAAATGAATAAAATCATTGGACAAGCTGATACTTAGGACTTTATTACTTTAAAATTAATAAACTAGCATACTACATACTTAAAATAATTATTTTTAATACTTAGAACAAGGTTTACAGAATATAATCATATTGTTATACTATTTTCACATGACAAGACTGGATAAAAGGACTTGATCAGAGGAAAATCAAACATGCGAAATATGTTTTGAAGTTTAAAAAAAAATCATACATAAAGCAATAAGATAAAACTTGATGGAATATTATCATAATACAGTAAATCTCAATTATCATGGCTTATGGGGTGAAGGAAGTGCGATAATTGAAAATCAGGATAATAAAATAATTCAACTGCATGATCAGTGTTACTCTACAACTCTGACTCCGTTACTTCAAACAACAGACCGGTTTCTGTAGTTTTGCTTAAGGATTGTCAAAGCAATATTTGATGTGAGTATTCCTTTGGATTTTAAGGATTTTTACGTCACTCAGTAAGGAAGGTTGAATTTTGCCAAACTTGGAAACAACTTTTTTTCTCTCTGCGTCCGAAATGTGCGGTAAGACGACTGCAGCCATCTCAAGAGCCCCAACTTTAATACAGTTAGACCATATGGAAGTCAAATCTAATTGTGAAATTACGGAACAAGTTGGCAACAGTTTTAGTACGCTATAACATTCTTCTTTCTGGTTTTCCGGTTAAAGGCATATCTAGCTGTTTGAAAGGATTTAACAAAACATTACTCCACGCACTGATATAAGTTTCACTATAGAAAGATTTTGTAGAATACAAAAAGTCTTTAGCTTCGGATAACATTCCAAACTTTAGCATGCCCTTTACAATCTGATCTAAAAGAGTTTCATCAAGCTGTAAATTATAAATAAACACCATTTTTACCACTAGGAGTATTGTCGAGTTATCATGTTCACGAGCATTCCAAATCTGTTGCATAGCTTCAGTTTTATTTTCTAAGAATATCGCAGTTAAGAATTCTAATCCCCATTATACACAAACAATTAGTAAAGTACAATTCCCACAGTTTGGACCATAATGCAGTAACTGTGTATTGAGTTACTTTTTCGATTACATCAGAATCTACCAGACTAATAAGACATTGTAGAGCTCTTATCCTGTTATTGTAATTCTCCAATGTATCATTTTCATCGAGACCAATGCGAGATAAGTACAATGCAGCCATCATTGGATTGGTACCTTTGAGAATATAGCAAGCCTTCACCAATGTTTCTTTACTAAGAGTGCCATCTTCTATAAATTTAGATTTACCAATATTGTGGGAATGCTGTAGTTTTGTTTGATTGAGAATTCTTTCTAAAATATTCATTCTTATTGTGGAAGGGTTTAAGCCATTAGCATCGGCAATTTCATCAATAGCAGCATTTATATTGGGGCATTCTGTAACAGTGAGGATGGAATCGTGATTATATAACGCTTCAATAAGTCTATTGGGATTATCGCAGAGCGTTAACAATTTTTCATCTGATAAACCAAACTTTATGAAGGATATGTGCAGTTTGGGTAAGTAAATGCTTTGATTGCATTTTTTTCAAAACATTATTAGGTTGAATTTTTGACCAATGCTCAGCAAACTGATAGCACATATTTGCCGCAGCTACTTGGTCAGCTCCTACTGCACTACCTTGATAGACATAGTAAAAACAGGCACCAGCCCATTCCAAATTTGTGATCTGCTGAATACATTTGTGAGCTTGTTTCAGAAGGGTAGCGTTTTGCAAGTTTAATGACCATTTAGATGTTAGCGATTCATTAAGAACTTTTTTCTGAGTCATACTCTCTCGAACAGCGCTACTACAAATCATATCGCATCTCACCTGCAGATCCACTTCCAGTGGTAAAATACTAGCTATTGATAGCCAACGTTCGTATGTTGAAAGTGTGAGTTCAGATTTTTTAAATTGGTCCAGCAATCTGCAGATATGAGTGATTGAAATGGTAGTCTATAATATCCAATAGCAGGGAAAGAATTTTTCACACTGTAAACATCTAATTCTGACTGTTTAGGTTTGGTGACTCTAGTATATGTTTGTAAGAATTTTAACAGCATAAATTCTTTCAAAACCACTTGGTCACTACCCGCGTGTTTCAGAAGATCAATAATTAAAAGGAATATTTCGTAAGAATATTGGCTTAGAGTGATCGTAGTCAAATTTTGAAAGTTGATTATTTCTCCATTATTGAATAATGCTGTTAGATTTTCAATCAAAACACTTTTAGAATTTATTTTATCAACAATGCCAATACATTTCTGAATAAAATCTGGATCCAATGGTTTGACAACCGAATGCAAGGTTCCGTAATCATCCTTATAGTTTTCAAGTTCTATATTCCATGATTTAAGTAAAGAGAAAAGATAAAACATCAAAGCCTGATCAAGGCTTATTCCAGTGACCATAGAAAATTCTTCCAAAGTGAGGAAACTAAATGTATCTATGTTTACCAACGCCTCTAAAACAGAGTTGATACTACAAAGAGTATTTTCTTGGCTGTATTCTTTGAATGATATTCCATATTTTTCCAGTTTGGAAGCAATGTTGTTTTGAGAATATACTGTGAACGCTTGCTTATACGGAATATTGATGTGTTGAAACATTTCCTTACACTGTAAAATATACTGAGCTACATTCATTTTTCTGTGCGTATCCACAAACTCAGTTAACATTTCACTCAACAAATCTTCTACAGAGGAATGACAGAACATCAACATTGATATATTGAGGTAATCAGGCTTCTCGAATGCAAACATTTTACTTATAAGAACCCTTACCATGTTATCGGTGAGTTCAGTTAACCAATTTGAGGAAATTATGTTATTCTCAAAAGTTGACCATTGTAACACAAGACAATATTCTAGAAAAGTGTATATCATTTTGTTGGCACTGAAGTTTCAGCAATAAATTCTTTAAGCAAAGAGATCCGTCATTGCAAAAGTCAGATTTACAGAGACAATAAGGTGAAACATTGTTAGAGTTAGTAGAAATGGTTTTAGCTAATAATTCACTCCAAAGAGGAATGATTGAACTAATTACGTGAGAGGATTATAAAATGAACACATTTTCCAAGAGCTTAATATTTCCTTGGTGTTATTGTGCGAGTAATAAATGGCCATAAGCCAGCTGCAAATATTGATCACACGTGATGATAAATGCATATAATCACACTTGAGCAGAATTTTGGAGATGTTGCTTAAAATATTTGATAAAACAGTATGATTATTACAATCAATAAATTGAATAAGCTCTATAATAATATTAACAGATTTGATATCATTATCCAAAATTAAAAATTTATTACCAAATATGAGATTAGCTAAAGCACGTTGATTATCAGAATCAACTTCACGTAAAAGATTCAAGATACAATCAGCTTTAGAAAGTTTTAAGCACGATCCTATGTGAATAGACAGAGATACCATTTTTTTAATGTCATTTTCTTGCTTGTCTAAGCCTTTTAAGAATTCTTTACACCAATTTCTATACAAATAACGACGAGTCTCTTCAATGCTGTATTCACTTAAGGAAATTTTAAAATTCAGTTTGTTTTTTAAAATGTAAATGTTGTATAAGTAGTCTAGAATTATATTATCTTGAATATTTATAGATTTTAAGAAATCTATATGATTGTATTCAATTTCATCATTGACTGAATTAGAAAAAAGTAAATCCTCCACCTTCAACAAAAGAGAATCAACACACTTTGCTTTAAAACTATCTTTCATTTTACTATAAAGATTCATTGCCTGATTTATTTTGGATGTTTGCAAATATTTCTCAATACACATTATGTAGGAGTCATCTTCGAGATGGTAATAAACATTAGTGATCTTTGTAATATCCGCCAACATTTCAGAATCTCCTTTCCTTATGATAAGCCTGATGAGAAGTTCATAGTCTTCGGGTGGTAGTTCGTGGCATTTATATTTCATTAAAACGCTTCTGATTTCAGCACTAACAATTTCTTGAGAGACACTCTTGGACAGTTGGTGATCTAAGCGCGCGGAACTATGAGCAATATCACTGACTTTTGAAGACCAGGGAATTGGGGCAGATTTTAAGAAGAGAAGTATGCATGTTAATTTATCCGTTTCATTATTTATGTATTGTAATAGAATTTCTATTTTATTTTCATCCACAATGGGTGACATATTTATGACTTCTTCTATGTGTTCTTTAATAAGAGTATCGCGACTAATACTGTGTGCCGCATTTCATAACTTTCAAAAAAATTAGCCAGTAATGAAACTAAATCTTCTGCGAAAGATTTGCGTAAAATGAGCTTCGCAAGTTCCTCTCTACTGAGTGTCATAAAATCTTTTAAAAGAGACAATAATATTATAGGTAGTTTTCAGTATTTTAATATTTTTTAGACAGTGAACTAAGAAATAGAATTTTTCCGATTCAACCGACGTAGAATTTATCATAGTTTTTGTTTCGAATATCAAAGGAGTTAGTTTTTCTGCTAGTTGTATTCCTATTTCTGGCCAATGCTTGGAATTTTCTAAGGACACAATTCTTTCTCTAGCCCAAACGATGATTATTTCTGCACTATAAGGCCTTACGCTGAGAATGTTAGGGATGTAATATTCTAGCCATCTCAACAGTGTATTTAGTTTCACTTCACTGGATACAGAGTACAAAAGCTCCGACACATTTTGTTGAGTAAGGTTATGAATGATAGAGGGATAACATTTAATCCAAACAATGCAAGCTAGATCCAGGTAATCATCAGAAATCAATTTCATAAGAAGAGCATAAGGTGTTAGTTTAGTTAATTCAGACCATTCTAACAAGATATCGGTATCTTCCAATTCTACAATTTTATAAACATCAGTTTTCCAAATCAATTCTCTGAATTTTTCTTTGGAACTAAAATTTTCTATATTATTTATGTATTTCTTACCAAATTCTAGCAGCACGCTTAATTTTACATCTGATTCGGCACCTTCTAAACAACAACTTAGTACAAAATCGTGACTATCACATGTAGACAGAATTTCTTTTAATTCTTGAAGACGTTCGGGTGTAAATTCTTTTTTCAGTTCGGTGAGAAGGCATTTGGCTTTCAATTCCAGGACAGCGGCTGGTGAGAGACTATTTAATTTGGCAAAAGCTTCAGCGCCTTCGTAATTTCTTGCAGCAATTAATATTTCCAGTTGAGACAAGGGCGAGTTCTCTTGAATATGATAAATGTATACTTTGTTATCTTTTATATCTAAATAAATTGCCGAATCTTCCACACCCCCAATAATGAAACAATTTTCTGTTACAGGAATGTGATACTCAATGTCGAATTTATAGAAGTTTGCAATGCATAGTTCATGCGCATTATTGGAATTTTCTTTTAGAAACAGGAATTTCTCTGTGTTACTAAAAGGCACCAAGCACTTGGCTCTTAAGGCGTCATTTATCAAAATATTTTGGTTTGTAATAGGACAAACAGCCAAAATGTTATTTTGAGATGTTGGTTTTTAACAAACAGAAGACAGATTGATGGGCTTTATATTCTTCTCAGTTATTTCAATATTTAAAGTAGTTCCCTCATTTACTTCGCTAAACTTTATTCTCTTCACTGTGAATTGAATATGTTCGTTTTCATAGGAAGAATCAAGTGTCAAGTGATAATAAGTTAA
>JAGVSP010001373.1:0-78296 GCA_022494985.1 Micrasema minimum | reverse complement strand
TGTCTACAAGTTTTTGTACCGCTCGAATTGTTGTTGTTAAAAATTCTATTTAAACAGCTAGGACTTGAGGAAGTAAATTGCCTTCATATTATTAAATTGACTTCAGATTAATAAATCAAAAAATTATTCTTGCCTTAATATATCAAATTATCAAGATTTACTGCACTTGTACCAATGCAGCGCCCTATTCACAATTTGGTGAGGATAAGGGAGAGTAGTTTGACAGACTGTATAGTTTTTTGAACAAGAAACAATTTGTACAATTGTTGTTCCCGTATAATGTGCGCATTACTTTTTAATACGTACATTTTCAGTTCAGACCTATTTTTATCATATAAATTCAATTCGTCCCATTAAGAGTGACACTTTATATTTTGTAAATCAATACGAAGATCTACATTGTATTTATTTTTTCCTGTGCAACTTTGTTTTGTCCCATTTCTTCGTAATTACTCAAACCCGAGGACACGTCAGAACTGAGTACGACTATTTTATAGGAATCTCGCCATCTCTATACAAAGACATCTCAAATGAGGGAAATAAGGATGTAAATTGCCTTTGTTTATTTGGAATTGGCACGCGACTGGACGATTTTTTATCGATCAATCCATCACAGATTGCAATCATTCTCACTTAGTTTCCTACACACGTTTATCGTAGAATTAACGACTTATCTCATTTTTTCCACGGATTCCGATAAAATCAATTGTATTGAAATTCACAAGACTGCATTTAAATGTCATTTCTCCTTTATATCGATTATTTGTAGGCAAACTGCATACTCGAGATGCAGATGGCGTCTCGTCTCCATCTTCTTTTAAAAGTGCATCTTGTTTACGACCATATCATCTGTTCCATATTCTGCTTTTGGTTGGACACTACGTGATTTATTTATTAAATTTTTTAATGAACTGCTGCCACGCGGTATCCTACAAACGTTACAAAAAATTGCTGTGATGGAAGTGTGATTGCTTTAAATAGATTCAGTATCCTCACATCGTTTATGGGAAAGTAACACATAAAAAAATTGAAGCGGAAAATCGTGTAAAAATAAAGAAAACATAAATAAAACTATGTTGTTACTTGAGCATTGATTTCACTTCGATATAATGTTAATTATACTTACTAAGCACCGCTTCATTAAAATAAAATAAAATAATTATAATTTTCGACTGTTGTCTAACCAAGTATTTTAAACACTCAAATGCAGATTTACAGTACAAATAATTAGATTATTACGTTATGTAAGACTTTAAAATTAACATAATACATTATCACGTTTGTGACATTTAAAATGATTGGAAATGTTTTATAGGTACCTACTGATATTTTTATAAAACAAAATATTTAAAAATTCGATATTTTTATTTTTACTTTAGTAGCACCAAAACCTTGGCTAGATGTTTCATAATTCTGAATTCATTTGACAGTAGACTTATAAAAATTATTAGACAAATGACTTTCACCTAACCCAGCAATCACGTGAAGTGGCCCATTATAAATTTACTTACCTAAACATAGTTCAATTTGGGACCCTTCATCGTAATTTGTAGGAGGTCCAACCGTTTTGGTAACATTTAGGATTATTATGATGATCAAACAAATAATAATACGTAACTAGTTGGATTTAAATGAGAGTAAATATTCAATCAAAACTTTGAGGATGTTAAAAATATACTTACCCAGGTATTTTAGTGAAATTATGAATCATTTTCAGAGTTTATTTACATAATCCTTTTTTGTGCCACATTTAACAAAGTACGCTGAGATAGGTGTCCTTTTTATACAAAAAAACATTTAATCAATAATAACTATGGTAGTTCATATTTGTATTTAAACGCAAGTAGCTATAATAAAATTTTACCAATTTTTTTTTAATTAAAAAGGAAGTTTTAAAAAAAAAAATCTCAAATTTATAATATTTTTACTTAATTAATCAAACATATAAATATGTGTTAAGGCTTTAACCCGTTTTCCCTACAATTTTAATACCATTTTGTGAAGCTAGGATTTTTTCGGTTTTCGTTAAAAAAATTAACATTTGTGTTCATTATGACATTTATAACAAACATAAATATTCTGATATTTTGACCGTTTTCGAATAATCTCAATAACCGTGCCAGAAATCAGGAAATAAGTTGTCATGGAGTAGGGCTCGAACCTAGCGACTCCAATAGCGAGTCCGCTAATCTATTACTACACCACAACCCGTTCAGTTTAATTGTTTATCATTGCAAAAAATATTACTACTTAAAAGTACTTCTTCCGGTCATTCTTAGGTATGTCTCGTCTGCTCAAAAAAATCATATGTCCATAAGATAAGCACATCTTTATGGGTCTGAAACGTCGATTTTCACAAGGACATTTGACCTTATATCGCGAAATTATTCTCTCCAGTTATGGAATATACATACAAGATATTCCTTATCTGGCTTATATACATTACTTGGCCCGAGAATTTACACCTGTCCATACAAACTTCTCTCGGCATCAATTAACTACGGCCACTTTTGACTTAAATTAAGGACTTTGATGATTGTGGAATTACGTGGTTGGTGGGACAATATTGATTGCCTCAGAACTTGACGAATTATCCCTTCCTCTAGGACTTTAATTATTTCTACTCTGTCATAAGACAGCCACCTGAATGCAACTTTTTTTATTATTTGCCTACACACTTTACTTGTCAAATGTTTTTAGATTTTACTTCATCATCAATTCCACAAACTACCTCCAGGCCAAGCGATCGGTCGCCAACTCCTGTGCATCCTCCCAAGTCAAGTCCACGTCCCGCAGCTCTTTAGCTAATCTTTTTCATTAGCATTTTCAGGTCTACTTTTTTTTTCTAAACGTTCATAAAAGTACATATTCTATATGGTGACTAGAGCTAAGTAGTTATTTTATGTTTTTTTTACGATTGCCAGTCAGATATTTCTTGGCTATCTTGATAACTCAGATACCCTTGTTGTTAGACCCCTAATAATAAGATATAATTTGTCGCAAATGACCTTTAGTATTAACCCTTATAAGGAATAATAATAGGTTAAGTTTCCAATCACCCACATTAAGTAAGTCATCCAGAGAGAATAACATTTTTTTCCTATTTTATTAGTTTACGGTATCTTGTAAGTCCACTAGTGTTTATATCAGAGCTGCGAGTCGTGGATCTGACTTGATGAGCCTCATGGCTTAGCTTGGAGGTAGTTTGTGGGATCTACATGCTCCACACCTTAGAGTAATGACGCGCCAGGCTATAGAGAGGCCCTTTCGCCGTTTCCCATAGAGCGGAAGCGTTGCAAATTTTTGGTTAGCGACAACTTCACTCTGCTGGCGGCCATTATTATTTGTTTGACAACAGACGCGTAACGGTCACTTTCGTCGCTTTGCTAGTAAATAACGTGGATACTTCCTGATTTTAATCATCAAAAACGGCAATGGTGAATTGTAGTATGCTTGGTTGTAGCAGTAAGAGTGTCAAAGGTGTTAAAGGAGTCACATTTCACAGGTAATTGATTTTGATAAATAATTATTTTGATTTACATTGATTTTGGCATATATTGTCCTAACATGGGTATTATTTGTATGAAAACTTTCCTTTTATCAACATATTTACATTATTTATTAGTTTTTCTTAATTTAGGTGATCAATTTGTAAATTAAAGTATGTTTACTGTTGATAGTGACAGTTGATTACTGTCGATATGCCAAGGCCGCATTAGGCATTTGTAAAACAATGGCATTTGTTTTGCTGCAAACTATAACCAACTTCGTGTTTGACAATCATAGAATGGTTTTTGACCGTTAGGGCCCCTCTATAGCCTGCGCGTCATTACTCTAAGCTCCACACCCTAAATTTGAAAATCGATTGACGATGAGTAAAATATTGTCACTAACGTTACAAGTAGGTATCTATCTATCTTTAAATATATATTATATATGTGTATATCTCTTGCAATTTTAATTATTCAAAGTGTAATGATGGCATTCAGTTTTGTAAACTCATTAATTTACTTATTTTAACTAGTAACTTGTTGTTTCGTAACATTTACGCTTGTATTTTATTTTGTATGAAATGGTTTTAAGCAGATACCGACTGATTTGAGGTTTCGCCAACTTTCGGCATGCACTGAATGTTCAGTGGCGCTCTCCGAATTGTAACGGAGCGTGCTGTAAACCAATCACAGACCGTTTAGCGCGTGGCACTTAATACTGAGAAACGCGAATATTACTACATACAAGCAGGAGTTCCAGTGGTTTGCACCCCACGGTGCAAAAAAATAATTTATTTCATAAATAAATTTAACTATTCTACTACTTTCCCTTATCCGCACCCAATGGTGCATTGATTCACCAAGTGCAGTGAATCAGTCTTACGCTTCAGCGCCAGTCCAAGGTATCACAAATGAAATATTTTTGTATGAAAATTACACTCAAATCAATATTTCATATTGAACACCATCGGGAATCGAACCTTCTACCTCATGCATGGCAGCCCAACGCTGTACTGCTACACCACGTGGCGGATTGGGCAAGCTTCTCGAGCAGATTGCGATTAGGGTGAATGTGTTTATGACAATTTTTTAGTAATAGAGGTAACTAATGAAAGTATGTAGTTTCGTGTATACCATTATTATTTTTCGTTTTTTTTTCCGGTTAAAATTTAATCTACAAAATTTCGCGGGTAATACCTTTAAAAAACTTTTGGTTGTCTGTAAAGTCGGTTTTCGGACGATAATTTTACGTGATAACGTCATAAGAAAACATTGATGAAAAATAGCATACTTTTATGAATTGAATTGAATTATCATTATTAAGATAATACAAAGCAGGAGTTACGTTAATTAAAAATTAATTTTTTAACTTTTTTTTTGTGTTTTTTCTTCTCGTGTGCTGCTGCTGTCTCCCTTCTACTCGGACGCATCGGCCGATGGAGTGGAAGAGAGATAGATGCGTCACAAACCGAACGCTTAGGCCGATCGTGCCTTTCTATCGCTTGTGTCGCGCTCTCGCTTGCACACTCGGCTCAGGCGGAACGTGACAATGAGTCATGCTTTTTCGTGTGTGCAGCCAGCGTTCATCGACTTATTAGACATTATCACGTCAAAAATATGTTGATTTGTGCTGGACTGAAAAAAGGCTCAATACTCTTTAAAACAGACTAGAAAAATGGTGGGGCTTTCACAGATACCTATCTCATGTTAACCATAAAAAGTTTCTTGTGATGTATGTTTGGTGTACGTTCAATATACTTACGTCTTGTAGTATATAGGTATGTCGCATAACACCACGTAACTTGGTTTTAACATTATTTAACATGGTTTACAAAGTCTAACCGACAAAGCCATCAACACGCGACATTTGGAACATGGTGACGGCGCGCGACAATTTCCCGCTCTTTGTGAATAATAACGCTGTCTTTGGGCTGCGATTACAAACGAACTTTTAACTAAGTAATAATATTTTTTAATCTAAAATACTAAATATGTATGGGTATTATGTTTTTTGAATTACATTCCTATGTTGAGACAAATATATTAATAGATAGGAAGGGTCCGATGCCTTGCATGAATCTCGCTCGCACAGCGCGGGTGTATACTGTTCTCCTGTCGATTTAAGCTAATCACGTCAAAATGGCGGACCATTTCCTCCAGTCAACCTTTTTTAAAAGGTATAATAAAAACTAAAACATTACAATAATACACTACAGATTATAATTTTGTATCATAGGAATAAGTACCTAATAGCATGTACATGGATTCTTGCGATATTATGGATATCATCTCCATCAATCCGTTTCCGCTCGATATGTGGAGCATATGGATTCCACAAACTTCCTTCAAGCTAAGCTAAGGAAAAAACTTTTTATTCTATTCAAGTAACAAAGGACGAAAGAAGACTGAATGCTGTTGAAATGCGATCTCTCAGCCGAATGTGTGAAAAAAACCATGTATGTCGAAATAAGAGCAGAATGCAGGGCTGAGATAAGCATTATCGACAAAATTAAGAAAGGTCTTTTGCGATGGTTCGGTCATGTGGAGCGAATGAATGATGAACGAACGGCTAAAATGATTGACGATGCGAGTGTGTCTGGTTGTAGAAGACGAGGAAGGCCGATAAAGACATGGCATGATCAAGTACAACAAATATTTGATAGTGGTCGACGTGCGTGCATGAGAAGATGTATGAATGTAGCGGAAGAAAAGGAAGTGTGCCAGTGGTGTGGCGTTCTATCCTCTCTGCCTATCTCTTCGGGGAAGTGGCGTGATGGATAGTTAGTTAGTAAGTTAAGTAACAAAGGAAGAATAACATTTTACAATTTGGTATTCTATTTCTTTTGTTATTTTTCTTGTTTCATACCTGAGTATTCATAATTGAGTATTAAATGGACTCATGGCGGTAAATAAATTAATAAATAATCACAATATTTTTTTTCCATTCCAGCTAAAAATTACATTAAAATAGTCGGAAATAACTGCGCCAGAAAGCAGAAAATGGATTGTGATGAAGTGGGATTCGATCCTAGAGATTATAATCGAGAGGCTGCGATTCTAACCACTAGATCACATCTCAGGTCAATTGAACATAGTTTCTTCCAAAAACATGAACATGAAATTTATCTTTTTTTTTTATCGACTCGTAGAAACCTATACGCAATCGCAGTCCCGATAGCGGGACGTTGGCCGCCACGCGCGCGGAGGACGCTTAATCGCGGACGAAAATGGTTTGACGGGTTAATTTCAATAATAAATCGCTATGGTGCATCAGAATTGGGCCAGACCAATTAAATTCAGATGCCAAATTAATTACAATGTAATAATGCCTTGTGCTAGCTGCGGGCAATGTTACCGCGGTGACAATATTGTAGGGTGCATATCATTTAAACATTAAAAAAATAAATCACCCTTCTTATAGTTTTTTTAATTTTTAGTGTAATTTTTTATTTTAAATAAATTAGGTGAATATTTTTTTTAAATTCTTATGTTATTTGCACGTCATAAATATTTCAATTTGTAAATGCTATTTTCGATTATGACTAAGCGGCGGCTTGTGCATAAAAGTAGAAATCAAGTCTTGGCGGAGTGGAGATCCGAACTGACTAAGGAATCCTACTACTGCTTTCTCTTATCCGCACCCAATGGTGCATAGGGCACTTCATTGGTACATGAAGTTCAGTTTATCTTGATAATGTTATTTTTTTTTTTTTTTTAATTTAATTTTGTTATAACATGAAGGTAGGATGATCAGTCTTGAAAATAAAAATTAATTATTTTACCAAAACATAATTAAATAAAATATTTTTTAGGCTAAATAAACACTTCTTTTTAAAAATACATTTAATAAAAAAATATCTACATTTTATATAAAAGAACATAAATGTCATATTGTAACTTCTTACTTATCATCTCAGCCCGTTGAGGTCCACTGCTGGACATAGGCCTCCCCCTGCCGTCTCCACTCCTCCCGATCCTGCGCCGTCCCCATCCACTGTCTTCCAGCAGACTTCCCGATGTCGTCCACCCATCTCATCGGTGGACGTCCTTGAGGCCTCTGGTTCCTCGGTCTCCACACCAGAACGCGTTTCGTCCATCTGTCGTCCGTCATTCTGGCTATGTGACCGGCCCATTTCCACTTCGACCAAGCAATTCGCTGCACCACGTCGCAGACCTTTGTCTGGCGTCGAATCCAATCGTTCCTTTTTCGGTCTCTTAATGTTATTCCAACTCTGCAACCTCTTAAACTATTTTTAAAATAAAAAAAAATAATAATACTATTAACTTGCGGAAAATGATAAAATCTTGTGCTTGGCACGTTACATGCATTTGGTGCCGCTATTTTTGCATTATTTATTATACATACCTCTTAAAATATGACGTAATAACAAAATGTACATGATGGTCACCCCAGGATTCTCAAGGCGCACGAGGAGCGCGGTGACCTCGAGTAAGTGACGCGCATGCGCATTATGACAAGTCCACTTTTCCTGCTGCAAAAGAAAGGCCCAAGCACCCATTCCGGTGCCCATAATCAATCATAATGAGCGGTTTAACTAGCAATCAATATGGCGAAATATGCTACCGAACGAGTGCCGTAAAGGAAACTATCGCAAAAACCCCCGCCTCGTATTATGCTTAATTATAAAGTAACGTTTCAGGTGAAAGTGATTTTTTTATCGGCTTTGTTACAACCGGGAAACATGTTTTTTTGCAACTTGCTTTACCAAAACATATTCGAGAACGAGGCTTTCATCCTTTTAAGGGTGGAAATTGGAGGAGAGGCGCCAAAGTATCATCTGTGTACAATTGCGGTGTGCTCAGATACAAAAAGTACTATTAAAGTACCTAGAAGTATACTCTGTCGGCCGAAGCATCATTGGACATCGAAATCATTATTTGTCAGCTAGAATTACCATGTATTATTTACTTTCAGAAAAGCTAGAGAGGATTTGTTTTACAATTGACAAGTTGGCAATATGAAAATTTTTTTGTTTCCTACTCACTTGATTATCAAAAAGCCCTTTTTTTTACTTTTTCTTAAACAGCATTACGACAGAAAATAGATAAAGGATTACTCCGAAAACTTCTGATAGTGACTAATTAAGAATAATGGAAGGAAATGCAACGGCCCTAGCAACCAGACCAAGTGGGAAAGGAAGACTAATTCATATAACAATAATAATACAAAATAACAATAAATAATAACAATCACTAGGGATGGAAATATGGACAAGGACATTGAGAGGAGGGTTAGTGCCGGTAACAGAGTTAATGGTGCCTTAATGTCGGTAGTATCTAATAAAAGCTTATCAAAAGAAGGTAAATTGGCAGTGCAAAATGGAGTTCTTGTACCAACCCTTATGTATGGAAGCGAAGTATGGAGTTGGAAAAATAAGGATGAAAGTAGATTGAATTCAGTTGAAATGCGATCTCTCAGGCGAATGTGTGGTAAAACTATGTATGATAGGTGCACTAATGTTGAAATTAGAGCAGAATGCAAGGCTGAGATAAGCATTATCGACCAAATTCGCTGGTTCGGTCATATAGAGCGAATGGATGATGAAAGAACGGCTAAAAAAATATATGATGCGACGGTGCCTGGACGTAGAAATCGAGGAAGGCTGAGAAAGACATGATCAAGTTAAACAAGTGCTTGAAAGTGGGCATGTAAGAAGTCGGAATAATCGACGTGCGTGCATGAAAAGATGTATGAATGTGGAGGAAGCAAGAGAAGTATGCCAGGACAGAGTGGTGTGGCGTTATATCCTCTCTGCCTACCCCTTCAGAGAAATGACGTGATGGTTAGTTAGACTTACATTTTGCAACGCTAGGTACCACTAGGTACCCGTCCTACTATTGATACAGAATTTTTAACTCTTAATTACTTGAACATCTTAAATTTATCGATTATTTACATGAAACAGTCTGATACTTATGTTTCTGTAAGTTAATAATACCAAAATCTTAATTTACTAACCAGCCCAACTTGTTCGATAGAATCTTAAATATGCAAATTTGTTTTAATGAAAAGAGCGGTATTATTCTTAAAGGTGCCGAATCAGATATAGTTCTCTAAAGAATCCAAATATGTCCCTATCTGGGTTCGAATCCAAACCGTAAAAAGATTTTAACCCTAGAAAACCACGCAAAGAACTTTTACCCTCGCATATTTTCGTCGATACGGCTACGCCTGAATACAAAAAATTTAAACATGAGAAATAAAAGCAAACCTTTACGCTATTGACATACTTTTATGGAGATTAACTTTTTAATGTAAAATTAAGACTTCGAATCCTTAATTCAGTTAAATAAAAAAGTAATTATGAAATTGAACATAAACAGATTAAACAATGAAACTACTGTAATAAGGCCCCCGTCAATTTTGGCATTTACTTGGAAACTAATACGTTTTGACATATTTTGACTGCAAGCAAGTGTTTTTCTCTCAAGGATTATTTAAACAACGGCAGAAAGCGAACTATGATTAGTTTTTTCAGCTGCAGAATCTCGCGAGTATATTTAGATTTTTTTTTTTAATCTGCGTCGTCGATATGACGAAGATTCTGACGCATGATGACGCATTCTAGGGTTAAATTTAAAAATCTGAAGCGCCAAACACTTCGTGAGACATTCTACAAGATTTTTCAAGACTCCTGACGCGGCGAAAGAAATTTCAGAAATTATTTGTTAGCTACTCATTATTTATACTGTCAACATTGGTGTACATATTTATTTATTCGGAATATAGTTGTTCAGTGTAATATGACTACAAGCATAAATAGAATAGCGTGTTCTGGTGTAAAATGGTCTACATTCCGTTGCAAGAACCTTTAAAATATTTCACGGTAAACACCGTGTGATGTTTTTACTGGAGTTTTTAATTCGATCGTAAATTAGTACTTAGATGATGATCTCTAATGAATTATTGAGTTTGATTAAAGATTCTGACTTTTTGACTTCAGAAAATATTGAGATATACTTTCTGAAACGTACGTTCATATCAATTTGATTAATTTATATCTACTTACTTACTTAATCAATTTTCACAAATAAAGCGTCAAAGATTTAAAATTATTCTTGCAATAAGCGCTTAGAATTCAAATTTCATAAGTTTTCACGGCCTTCAGAATACATATTATGTTTTTCTGGGTTATTATGCAGAAAAACATAATCTGTATTCTGTATTTTTCTGGGTTATTATGCAGAAAAACATCATCTGTATTCTGTATTTTTCTGGGTTATTATGCAGAAAACATCATCTGTATTCTGTGTTTTTCTGGGTTATTATGCAGAAAAACATCATCTGTATTCTGTGTTTTTCTGGGTTATTATGCAGAAACACATAATCTGAGTGCTTAGGATTGTTTTCTTTATAAAAATCTCGTAAAAATAAATGAATTAATTTTTTCATAATTTTTCTGTAACTAGCTTTGTTTATTCTAAAGTACCAAAACCAATTTGTCTGTTATGGATGCTCAGTGCAATTTTTTTATCAATTAGTTGTAGGTACGGTTTTAAATTTCTTTTAAAATTCGTCAACATTTTTTATGTTGAAAACCATTCGAAAATGTTATGAACGTAAGCGTTTTCTTTTTTTTTTAAAGTTCTGAGAGAATTATTAGAAATTACAAACTGCTCTTTTGTCAGGGCGTGAGAAAATAAAATCGCACAACTTTTACTTAAATGTTCAATACAATCACAATAACCCAAAAGTCACCAACGTTTTTGCTGGGTAATGACCCAGCTCCTACGTTCTATGATAAACCTTTGGCCATCAGGTTCTATTGTCTGCATTGTTCACTTCAGCAAACGGATGGGACCTTATTGTTAGTGTCGGGGAAGGGTAAGGAAGGGGTGACAACAGGAAATTGTCAGTGACAATCACGGCTCGGTGTGAGAAACTTTACAGGTGTTTGTTATATGTGGTGGGAAAGGGTTAATTAAGATATCGACCCTTTGAGCCACAAATGTAGTAAAAGCCAAAACATAATAAGCCAAAATGGCTTTTACGACATTGGTTGCTAAAAGGGTTGTTAAAGCCATTTTGGCCTAAATAAGTTTTGACTTTTACTACATTTGTTGCTCAACGGGTCAATATTATACTGGAAATAAATGTCTAAAGTTATGCTTTTACAAAATTAGTTACCATTTAAAAGTTTTCGTTTAGAAATAATACACTATTTTTATTGTGTGCTTTAAGTTCATCATCATTATCATAAATATTATATCCGCTCTCTTACTGCTTCTACTGATTCCGCAAACTGCTTCCAACTGCTATTAATTATTATAATTAAATCAATTATTCAAAATATCACGATGTAATCTTCCAAAATGGTCAATTTCATTTCAGAAAATTGGAGTAACACAACTTTTATCTTCATATTTATTTTATGAATTTTTTTTCAATCCTAGATTTTTCGTGTAAAATCGATTGTTTTTTTTTTTAAATTAATTTTCAAATGGTACCTACTTAGAGATGTGTTACATCGTGGGTATACTGGCAAAAAACGTTAACTCTAATATACCTGTTTTGAGAAATCAAGCATTTAAGTTTTTTTTTCCAATTTTATAATTTTTTTTTTTTCTATATGCATTATGAGTTGAAACTTTAATTATTTCTCATTTTTTCAAACATGTAATTAATTTTCATACTTAGAAAACTTTTATTTTTAATAGCAGTATTTCCTTTTTATTTTAGAGAAAGAAAGAAATATGATTTTAGGTTAGGTACTTCAGAAAAAAAGCGCTTTATAAGTTATCCAAAATTTGTGTTTCTGCCGATTGTAGAGCTTTAAAAACTTAACAATACTGCATCATTAAATCCAAACAGCATATTTTCGAGTTAGCGTTTTTTGCCAGTATACCCACGATATATTCATTAATACCGACAGTTTATTTTATAAAGCGAATTGTTTTGTCGTACCAACTTAATAGGAGCATTCAACGGAAGGATTTTTTTGACCAATTAAATTTTGAAAAAAAATTTTTACGAAAAAGATAGGAATTACAATCCGGAGTTCGTTTCTGTAACCATTAGACTTAAGACAACCCGGTTTGTAATTATTGATAAATCCGAGGTGATCAGTCTTACGATTTTATGTCATTCTAAATTATCAGATATGAAAAACCATACATACATAGTGCACATCACTATTTTTAAAAAATTTTTTTTCTGTATACAGCGTAGGCATATACCTGCCTTGTACAGGGGACAAAATTAAATAACAAATATAATTACAAAGATTCTCATGAAAATAATAGTTCATTTCACAATATCAACAATGAAAATATATCCGGTCATTTTGTCACCAAACCTCCCCTTTATTTTGTTCGTGCATCAGTGCAGTAGGTTTAGGTGAAAATGTAAAAAGGTTGGTTTTATTTAGTGTTAAAAGTAAAGCCAGTGAGGAATAATTACGCCCCTTACCGAAATTCCATCATATTTTCTCAGAATAGAGGAGGGGTGTATAATTCAGCACGCAGGTGACGTAGTAATTATTTTTGTTACTTTCAATATATTTACGGAAGTGACAGAATTGATTATATTTCGCCATAATTACCCTTGTGAAATATCAGTTTCAAAAGGGTGTCTTTGGTAAAAGTTAATGTCGATTTGAAAGATAATTAACCATGGTAAAAATGACAATGAATAGTTATTTTATATTGTGTTTTTAAGTGTTTAATTATTAAAACCAGAATGTTATTATATGCTTTTTTATTAACAAATATAAATATATATTTAAAAAAATATTTATTGAAATAGGTTATTATCTAATTTTAAAAAATATATATGGCACGAAACTGGTACTAGACGCTTTTACTTTGTGCCTATTCCCGAGTAATTTAATTTTCTTTTAGTAGCTTCTTGAATTGTTCAATTTAAAAATTGAATCTGGTATCTCTAAGTTCATTTAACATTTTTCCATACCTCTTGTCATAGTGTCCATACTTCATATGTATCTTATAACTGGTACTGAAGCTGATCATCTTGCTTGCATATAATAAATTACCAAGATACACTGCTGTCGGTGCAGCAATTTGGTGCCCCATGCACCATTGAGTGACGATATGGGAAAGTAAACGTAGTAGATGAGAAATGTAAAAAGATTTATATATGACTACACAGCTGATGGAGATTTACATGTAGTGGTGAGCAGTGATATGATCTCAGAAGATCACACACACCTTTACAATCGCACTAACAAACTTTGCCGTGTGCTTTCTTTTAACAATGCAATTTTCACAAACATCTGCTATCTTTCCAACGTCTACCAAATAATCTCAAACTTTTGCTTAGTAATATGAATATGTGGTATGAAGTTTTCAACTAATAAAATTAATCTTATAAAAAGGAATGAAGTTTGAAAAAAAATATTTCGGTATTATTTTAAAAACAACGAGAAGTCAATAATATTAATTTCGATATAAATAATTACCAGATGAAATTAAATAATCAAATAGCTTAAGATTCATTTAAAAAATGTAAATTAAATATTTTTAAAAAAGTACCTATTGTTTAGTGTCAAAAATAAAAACATTATAAGTTGTTTATAAGTAGAAATAAAATATTTATATGAAAATTATATCCAAGTTATATGAAATTAAAATAACTTGAAAAACGGTACAAATAAACAATAAAACTCTGTCTAATTAGTATGTGTGTATTATTATAAAAAGAATAATGAGTGTTTTTCGATTTTCTAAAAATTGTTTAGCACCAATCTTTTTTACTGTGACCAAACATTTTTTTAAATAATGAAAATGAATAGTGAGGTGAGGCTACGGACACAACAACCATTGGTGGCGTTTGGCTAACTACGCATGTGTCCCGAGAGCCTAAACCATACTTACCTATTTTCCAGGTGTCCTGGAGATCCACTGCTTACAATCTGTCGGCAGTTTACGTTAGAGCAATGGGAAATGGACCTGACTTTAGAAAACCTTAAATCAAAGATCGTCTAGCTTAGAAGCAGTTCGTAGAATCCGTATGCTCCACATATAAAGCAGAAATAGAATGATGATAGTGAGTGCAGTTAAAAGAAAAAAATATATTTACTTACATCTGACAATGATAAATTGAAATTTTACGCATAAAAATTAATAAAACTTAATAAATTTATTTTATTGTTGCATAATAATTGTCATTTTTATTACAACTTCTACTTTCCCTTATCCGTACCCAATATGCATAAGACGCTGCATTCGTACAAGTGCAGTATACGTTGATAATTTGGCAAAGCAGTATTTTGCTTCAGGGTCAGTCCAAGGTATAACATATGGAATATTTCTATTTGAAAAATCGTAATTATTATATTGACTCAGACTTAAATCGAGCCCGCGACTTCATACATGGTAGCCAAACGCACTATCCACTACCGAACCACAAATTTGTAACATAAAAGAAATAATGCGAAATCAGAATTTTTATTTCATCTGTACCTACATTTTTAAAACCATCGATCGAAAGCATTCATTTAGATATTCAGGAACGTTACCTACCCAAAAGCTTTTGCAGCTTTCCTTCATACATATTTTAATGATTTGTTATTTTAAAAAGCTTTCTTCTCCTCATTACATTGTTGAAATAAACTCATTTCATGAAATCTAAAATGGCTCAAAATATAATTGTTCCATTAATTATTATCATAAAGAAAAGCTAATAAAATTAATTACATATATCAAAACCGATTATTTATTTAAATTGAGGTTTTTCAACAATCTTACTACTTTAGGTACCCACAACATTTTTCAATGATAGTGAAATTATACATTATTATTTTAACGACAAGTTTTTTATAATCATTTGTAAAATATGAACAATTTTTAATATTTTGAATTCATCTAAAACATTTTGAAATTAAAATAAAAAAAATTACACCTTAATAAGAAACTAACAAATTGGTATCATAATAAGGCTGAATATTAAAGTCATTGATTTGTACAATAGAAACATTTATATTTGCTTGGACTTTTATTGTTTTCTCCTTCCATTGAACTTATATTTCTTGGTTAAAGTGTTTAAAACCTCAATTTTTCAGGAACAAAGCAAGCACAAAACATTATTTTTACGAGAAAGAAAAGCAACGTTCTTTTTACGACAGGCTATTTTTGCATTAAATTTACTTCTTTCAATATTTCCACTATTAAGATTTGTTTTGCCAATTGGAACTTGAACATGGATCATCCATATATTATGTATACTACAATATATGTAATATGTACATAGGGACAAAAATCATCGATAAACGCTTAAATCGACCTCGTACATGTAGATTGTAGATATATCGGTTATCCCTGCACTGGGCTCCAAGCGCATAGTAATTTGTATATTCAACAATTTGATATAAAGGAAGAAGTATAATAGGCATACAGTATCCACGTGCACAAAATATCAAATAATGTTTTAATCTCGGCCACACATTGCCAAATTCATTGATACAATATCAAGTCTGCAAATCACCCTCCGTCCACGAATTGTCGTACCCTTTTCCGATAACAATACCCCTAAAGAAATAATAATCGTTTATCTCCTTACTTGGTGGTTGCTCACTTTATCACCATTTTACAACATCTGCTTCCATTTTCAATAACCTATCGGCACATGCCATAACCCAACATCAGACCCGAGTGTTTATACCCCAAACACACCTTTAATCTGAATGCTAGTGAAGAGCCACTACTGAAGGTAAATATGTTTCAATATATTTATTCAATGGTATTTTTTTCTCCTTCTTTCACCCCTTCCTTTGAATGTTTACTTTAGACAGTGCCCTTTTATCCCAGAAACCCTTTCTTTCATTGGCACCCGTGTTGATATCTCTGTACTCAAGGTGTTTCGGGGGAAGAATTATTACTTTTACAATCATAACTGTATTATTTGTGTCAATATAAGATGATAAGACTTCTACACTAACTACTTCTTTTTCTTATCCGACCCAATGGTGCATAGGGCACTGCATTAGTAAGTAAAGTGAATCTTAAGAGCATACTCCACCACGTGACTCGCGGCCGCTTTCCCAAACAAACGTATTCCTCGATTTTCTCCATGGAATATAACATCAGAGCAATGATATTTTCACTATTATACATAAAAAATCTCATTTGGTTATTTTAAAAATAAAATGTTTTACCTACTAGTTGCTTAAACAACATATTCAACATAGATAAATGAGGAAAAAAAGGCTTTCGATAAATGAAGAAAAAAATCCGTATTTCAATTTCTTGCTAGCAGTTTATTATCAGTTGAGTTAGTCGCGGAGTACGGATTAAAACTCCTATGTTCAAATCCCTTTCACACACATATCATAAAAATGCAAATGTTTTTTTTAAAATGAAAATAATTCTATTAAAAGGGAAACCTTTTTACTAACCAGGAAATTAAAAAAAGTAACAGTATTGACATAATATAATAAAGGTTTAATTTTATTTACAGTAATTAATAATTATGAAGTGAATGCTGATTCCATTCAACTTAAAAAATAGTCACGTTATTAAAATTCTCATTTTAAATTGTGGTCACTAAGATTTTGGCACTTATTGCATTAAACATCTCTACTCTCCCAGCACGTACCTACCTTGGAGAATGTACACAACAAACACGCATCTTCAGTACCAGCAGTCGGTAGTTGTTGGTACATTTTAGCACAAGCCTTAATAATGTACGCTTACACCTTGCGCCACAAGAATCAGCTGTCCTTTTTTATGATTATTCAAAGGCCATCTTTTGCCATCGCCCCAAACTAATGAACGCATTTAATTAAACATATTCTGATGCGGAAGATCAAGATTTTGCTCCCATTGGGCAAGAAAAAAATAACAGTTAGTCGTAAAATTTAAATAGATAAATTAGCTCCACTGCGACTCCTGTATCAATCGAAAAGATAGCAATAGAAAAGGTATTGAACATCAATCAATCGTTTAAGGCTTTTTTACGTTTCCGTTTGGTGAAAACATTTCGTATATCAAACGGAAACATTTCAGAAAGTTACAGAATCGTAAAACGAATTTCATAGAACTGACTCGCACGATTAAGTCCGTTTAAAAACTTGGCCATATACTATGATTGCCTCCCGAAAGCCTTAATTAACCGTGCTTGCCTATTTTACAAGGCATCACCGCCTGACGTCCACTGTTGACAATCCGTCGACAGTCTGCGTCAGAGCTGCGGGACGTGGACCTACTTGGGGGGATGCGCGAGAACTGGCGGCCGATCACTTGGCTTGGAGGCAGCTTGTTGTGAAATCCATAAGCTCCACAAAGGGAGCGGATATGGTGTGATGATGATGATGTATGACAAGATGTATGAATGTGGAGGAAGCCAAGGAAGTGTCCCAAGACAGAGTTGTTAGGATTTGAGTACCCTCTCTGCCTTTCCACTTTGGAGAAATGCGTGCTGGTTAGTTATTTAATTAAGAGGACTAGAAGTTTCTTAATATGAATAGCAAAATTTATTTATTATATCAATGTTTATTTATTTATATATATTTTTATTGAATCGGCGTTAAAAATCATTTTTGACTGACCATTACAGAATATTCATATATACAAGAATTATCAGTAAATGGTACCAAAGATTTTTTTCCCAAAATTGATCATACCCTTTTCAAAGATAAAACTGTTTACTGTACCCAAGTATGAACTTCTTCTTTTTAAATTTGACTTAAAAATAAACAATGGCCAATACAAACAATGAATTTAAAAATACATTTTGCACACATTGCTTTGCAATTCACAATTTGCTTTTCAGTACTTTCTTCAAAAAATGTCGATGTCGATACGTGTAGACGATATTAATTCCTTTTGAATTAGCGACTGGCCAATAAAACAGTTATTTTTTTATTATACCTTGCCGCTTGCTTATTTTCTTTGTCGTGACAATGTCGTCTGTATCTGTAATATAATGGCTATCCAAATATTTATATTGGCTTCTTTAGATTTATAGCTCTACACCACTACACCGATTCAAATAGGCTGTTCTGTTTCCCGTAATTGCCAACTTAATCTGATTCGATAAATGACCGTTTTGATGTTGCCCTACCAGTAGAAACAAATTAATTTAATTTGCTGGCAATACATCGGAAGGCTGGGTAACCATTTTGTTTATTAATCACACCATTAATCACAATTAGAAAAAAACGTCGTTGAAATCAGTTCGTTGAACTATTTTTATCAAAAAAAATAGGATCTCCAAAAGGAAGTCACTATATTACAGTTTCATAATCAAGTTACAAGTGCACGATAGAAATCAGAGTATTTGAGGTCGAGTTAGAATCCATATGAGATTTTGAATATCTTGAATTCTTGATGTGATTCCATAAATTAATGTTCCAATCTTTCCTAAATTTAAGATAGCTACTGGATTCTGAACATATTTATTTTTCTACGTGAGATATCAAGATTTTTCTTGTTTTTTCGATTTATCTCTGTTTTCAAATCACTTTTAAAAATTGTTAAGTTTACTAACTTTGAGACAAGAAAAGATGGCGGACAACAGAACCTCTTGGAGGCGTCTAGCGATGTCCGAATGCTGCATATGTAAGAAATATAATATCTTAAAGTCGGGTAAAGAACGACCTCAGCCTAGATCGCAGATTTGAAACCCGAAGAGGTTAAAAATAATATTTAATTTTGATGTGTTTTTCAATTTGACATTTTGTAAAAGGATTCTGGTAAGTAAAATACATATGGCTAAATACAATATTGTTTCTTTAAAAATGATCAGAAGACTTTCACCAATGAAGTGCCTTATGCACAGTACGCATAAGGGGATAGGGAAGGTAAAAATTTAATGAGTGTGTGTAAATGACATTTGATTAGTGCCTTAAACGTTATTGTAGTGATTTTATATGATTTGATTTGTTTTTCAAATCGTTCTAGAATTTATTTAAAAAATTAAGCTGAGTAACGGTTACAAGGGCTTTCAATGAAAATCGCTACACATCTTACCGGCATTCTAAGGAGGAATGGCCAAATTTCAGGAAATAATAATTAACCTTATACGCTCTTGAATTAGGTTCATTTTTGCACGACCCATTTTGCACCTTTGCATTCTTTAACCGGAAACAGGTGACATGAGAAGTTTTATATACAAAATGTATACCTACCAGTTTGCTGTACATTTATTTGTGTTATCCGAGAATCCATATTTTAAATAATATTTATTATAATTACTACGTGTTTCCGTGTAATACAATTGCAACATAAATCTTAATAGTTATTAATGTCGTCATTTATTTATTATTATAGTCTGATAGAAGATTTATGATATTTACCTCTACTATTATTTTCTTTAATTAACACCTAATGGTGCATAGGGAACTGACTTGGTACACAAGTACAGTGAATCTAGATCATTTTTGTCATGAAGTCTTACGAATTAGGGCCAACAAACATTTAAAGTATTTTTAACTATTTATTAAGATATTTGTAAACAATCGCACTATGAATAATATGTCGAATTGACCGCGCCAATTTTAATCAGACGTTAACTTAAAATAATTCCAGAAATAACTTAACACCACGTGAACTCGCGGGCCGTTTAACCATTACAAAATATTAATTGATTTTCTCCCTTGAATTTATCATTAAAACAAATGATTTTTTAATACATATAAGATATCGACCAGACGCGTGTTTGCATCGTCTGATTTGATTTTGTATTTGATAAAGGAGGTAAATAATGTTTATAAAATTAAGACGATACAAACTCGCATCTGTAGCTCAAGCACAGATACTATGACGTAGTTAAAGGCGTGCAATCAGTGCTAACGCTAACGATCTTGAGCGATACAACTGACATACCATTTCAATACCGCGATTCGCTGAGCCGTGAAATTGACGATCTGAGCCGAGCGGTAGCCGATCTACCGCTATATCGCTATTACGTCAAACGTCAAATCATTGCGCCTTGTCGTGATTTTTTATTATGTCGACTGCTTTTCTCAATATATTCGGCTTGCCGAAAACCGCCGCTAAATTAAAATAAAGATTGAATGAAGATTTGTGCGAATTAGATTTATCTCGGGAAATGGCTCGCGATAATAGTATGGGCTCGTTAATCATTCCCGATCGATAACTTTTAAAAACGAATTGTTCCATTGTGATTTCGCGTAAAAGGCCTAAAACATCCTTCATGGGTAAGAAATCGTTATCACGTCGCTTATTTTACGAGTCATTGGTATACTGATCTGTGATTCGTGCAATTAGGTTAGAAATCTTGGATTTACGAGATTCCCATTTGTCCTTAGCAAAACACCACTGGTCCGTATCTAATTTTGGTAATACATTGAAGAAAGCCGTTTTAAATCATCTGTTTTATTTCAATTAAATTAAAAGTAGGTACAGGACGCAAAATCTGCAATCTGAGATTTATTAATTTTAAAGGATGATTCAATAAAATATTTAATAATAAAGAAATAACTTATTGTATCTATAATTACATATCGACAAGCAACACCGAGTGAGAGACGATATCACAGGTTAAACAGAGAATAACTTTGCCTGGAGAGACAGTAAGATCGGATAAAAACTCCAGACCGTAAAATCTTAATTCTATAACTCGTTATTTTAAAACGAAAACATAAACTTTTTTTTGTGATGTAAGCTGATGCATCATGCTCGAAATTGTAACGAGGAGCCGATGTTTTAGGATGCGTATTCTAAAAATGGTGCCGTAGAACAAAATAAGTGACGCTGCCGCCGCCGCCGTCATAAAAAAAGATTTGTTCCGTTTTGTTTATAAATTTTCTAATTTCAACTCCTTGCTTCAACAAACTTCTTTATTATTGATATCCCAACAGAGACAGAGAAACTCTGGAAACGAATGTGGGCTATCTAGGCGTTTACAGGCCTTATGACCTGTCATTGGCTAGGTTAAGTGGCCACTTGATGTACTACAACATTCCCCATTTCGCCCATCATCTGATAACCATATATGACAAATTTTGGAACTACTATATATTGAACTCGTCTTCGTCGTTCCGCATCAAAGAAATTTTCTATGCTGGTGTCATCTGTTGAGAAGATTGTTAAGCATTTTTTTGGCAATCATCTTTATTAGAGTGGTAAAGGCTCTATATCTAGGCTATCAATGATATCTGATATCAGCCCAGCATGGGTATAATCCAGTAATTTGTCTACAAGTATTTGTATACATTCAAAATGTTGTTAAAAAATTCATTATATTTATGAAATCGAGAATCGAGAAAATGTGGTCTAGTGGTAGATTCGGCGAATCCGAATTATAATCTCTAGGTTCGAATCCCACTCTGGCACAACTTGTTTCCTGCATTCTGGCACAGTTATTTCCGACTCTTTGAAAGTAGCCCGAAATTTAAATATTTGAGTATATCATAAGTCACATTATCAAAAAAATACTATAAATAAAAGAAGGAAGTTGGGGAACATAATATTTGTGATGGTTATTTTATCTTTTAGTATTGATAGATAATTATCCGCCTCGTAGTGTTATAAATAGCACGATAGGTTAGACTCCCGACGACGCCGACGGAGTCAAAATGTAATATTTGGTTTTTTACATTTTTTTTTTTTTTTTATGTACACCTTGGACTTGTGCTGAAGCGTAAAACTGATCATCTTGCCTTCAAGTAATAAATGTTCATGAATTACCGCACTACAAAGTAATCAATATGTACAATAACATAAACTATATTTTTTAATGTTTACTGTTGCTGTAAATTTTAAACTTTTACTAAAGGTGATATTACAACCCATCCATAGTAATAAAAATATATTTTTATCAAAGAAATATTTACATAAGGCTTTTGTCTGGACGAGGCGAGGGGTTAAAAATTAATTACCCGGCCAGGAATGATCACGCGCTTGAGATATTTAAGAAGAAATAATTATAACATTGTTTTTTCAAGCCGATAAATATGACACCGCATATTTGCTTAAGGGTTAATTTCATTTTACCTTCACCGCTCTTTAAACGAACTAAATTATTTTTTATTTATCAGCTATCGCGGACCCCTAGGCCGCGGCTGGTGAGTGGTGAGCATGGGCACCCAATAATGGACCGAATTAATATTTACTGATTAATTTTTTACAATAAATACAAAGTTCAATGTGGATAAACACCCATAGCCCTAATATGTCAAATAAGCTTAGAGCAAGATTAGTAGTCCTGCTACATAAATATATGTATGTAGGTACCAGCTATTTTAAATAAGGCCTACAAATTCGTACACGGATTATAAAATATGTTTGCGTAGGATACAAGTATCTTGTAATTTACAGTTTTTTTAATAATATATCAGTGTTAGGAATATGGTATTTCTAGATAATTGAATATTATTCAAACATATTTTTAAAAAAATTTGATCACCTGAAATATTATGTAAATTGGACAGTTTTAAGTTTAAAACAATAAAATTAATAACTTTTTTTCAGATTCGACAGTATACGTAGGGGCCGTCGTATATAATGTATTTAATATGCATTATGCTGTCGTGGCTAGAACCTCAATAGTTTAAGCTTTCGAAAGCTGCAAAACAAGTTGAGATTTTTAATCTGTAGGTACTTGAAATTATCCAAATATGTATGTTTATTTATTTTTGTATCGTATTTTTATAATGATTTAATTAAGGTAGTTGTTACGTACAGGCGAGATAGGTAGATTTATTTAGGTGTTTTCTCGACCTAATTATTTTTTCAATACAAACCTATATATTTTTAGTACATTTATTTTTAAAATTTTGAAGTATGCATCGGATAGTTGATTTTTTACCTCTGACTAGTAAATGTGAGCTTAAAACCAATGAACAAATAACCTTATTCAGTATATAAATCAGTTCTCAGTGAAAACAATATTGCAATTTTACAAAGGACTATTAATTATGTATTATCGTATATTTGCAGTTCATCAGATTGTTACTCAAGTGCATTTGTTTACTTAGCCCTAGGGGAACTGAATGTTATAATACGGTATGATACATAGGGCCTTCACAGTTTGCAAGTAATAATATTGGGTTTAACGAATTATACCATCACGATTGAAAAAAGTATAAAAGAAAAAGTGTAAATCATCATCGTCATCACCATACCATATCCGCTCTCTATGTGGAGCATATGGATTCTACAAACTGCCTCCAGGCCAAGCGATCGGCCGCCAGCTTCCGTTCATCCTCCCAAGTCGAATCCATGTCCCGCAACTCTGCCGCAAACTGTCGACAGTGGACGACCAGGACGTCGAGAACCTGATGCCTTGTAAAATAGGCCTTGTATAGAAAGTGTATCACAGCTTATCTCGTTTTTTGGAAAGGAACAGCGAAAAAAATACAAATGTATAAAGCAAAAGAAATGAAAATGTATGAGCTGTACTGCATTAAATTAATAAACAAATAAAACTCTTGAAAAAATGTATTTCTCCTTAAGTAAATAATTACTTAAATTTAAATAACAAATTCGGTTTAAAAGCTGCTTATAAAGTCGTCAAAGAATTATTATATTAACACTACTACTTTCCCTTATCCGAACCCAATGGCGCATAAGGCACTGCATTGGTACACCAAGTGCAGTGTATCTTGATCATTTTTTTACATGAAGGTAGGATGATCAGTCTTCAGTACCATTCCAAGGTATCTATCCAAGGAGGCCATTTAAACGTCAATCGACAAGATGGAGCATTTTGTCATCATACTGTCCTCCGTACTTCTTGACGAAAGATTTGGATGATCAATAAAATCATAAAAATGTCGCTGGCCTAAATGAAACGGACACAATTCAAAAAAGAATTATTTTTAAAACGTGCCAAAAATGTCTTTATTGTTCATTTGTTCAGTGTTTTAGAATCTGTAATTAAAGAAATATTAGGTATGTAGATTTTTTTGTTTGTTTTCCAAGTAAAAACAATTTACTCTTCATGTTTCAACTTTAACCTATCTAGTTCTTTTAGGGTTTAGACTTTCAATCGAGGTTGTCAATTTCAAATAAAAGTATTAGATGATTGCAAAATTTCATGTAGGTAGTAGAGGTAGGTACGCGTTTTTTTCGACGCTCTTTTTCTAAAAGGGATCCCGACCAAAGGCGCCGCCATCGCTTCACTTAGCACCTTTTGTTTGAAGTCGTGGCGATTCCCACACCCATTAGAAAAAAAATCACCGCATCGAACGGCAGAAATACGAATTCGAAATTTCGTGTTTCCCCGTAAATAATTTTAAATAATACGTTGCTCAAATACAGGAATGAATGAATGCGCAGTAAGCATGCGCACTATCGCGTATCTAAGCATTTCCTTCCTCGTGTTTGTTTTTTATTTTAACCTTCCGTTTAGAAATTCAGGGGTTTCGAACTTTTACAACGTTTATATTGGAAACAGAATTTGCACAAACTAGTGTTTTATTAGATTGAATTATGTCATATTCCGAAATTAACAGTTCACCATTTCATTTCATTTATTCAGTTTTGAAGAACATTATAGGTAGGTAGGTAACAAATACATTACATTACACATTACAATCATATTATATAATAGGTTTCTCTTCGTGTGGCTTCTTTCTAAATAGGCTTACCCCATTCCTTCCGAACCTTCCCCTCCCTCCAATTGTTTAAGGAAGCAAATCTAATGAATATTAGACAAATATATTTATTACAATGTTTAAATTATGTACCTATTTAGGCACCAAAACTTTTTTGCTAGAAGCTCAAATAGGTCTAGTCAAAGAAGAATCCTAGAAGAGTGCTAGAAATTCCACATTGTAAATCACGACTTGCTCAGAGACATGCACATTTTATTTCCCCAGTTTAATAAACTTTTTTTTAACTGACAATAAAACGTCATTGTCAATTTTCCAAATTTTTTTCTTTTAAAAAATTAACACAAAGTTGTATACCTAGTGTAAAGGTAGAATCATTCTTACTATAAAGACCATAACTATAACATAATCTAAGTCATTTTTTATTTTATTTATTATAATTATTTCCCTTCTTCTTCTTCCGGTTTCAAAATACCAATATCTTGTATTTTTTTTTTTTTAAACTATCTTGTTTACATTATCTGTTATTTTTCTTGACTTTATTTTTTCTCTTTTGCCACGTGCATACTGTTTGACTTTCACAGTATACCCACAAACAGGCTATGCCTTACTCGGATTTTTGTAATTTTTTTTAAAATGTATATGTGTTTTTATTGTATTTCTTTGTAAACAAAAATTTTTCTTTTGAAAATAAATTTTTAAAAATTAAAAAATAAAAATTCCAAGATAGAAGCAAAAGTAGTGTTTAGATTTTATGTGTCAGAGAATGAAGTTACGAGGTAAAAATAAGTCAAATAGATAAATATAAGTAAAAATCAAAAGACAGTGTTAGAAAAAAAAATATATATATACATAAAAATGATAAATTAGAATTTATATGATCTTTATGCCAGTTATAAGATACCGTTGCTGTGACTGGGAGTTTAGTCATATTGAAGATCGCTACAGTTGGTGTACCAATGCAGTGCCCTATGCACTATTGAGCGCGTATAAGGGAAATTAGTAGTAGTAGTACAAATAAAACACTTATTAAATGATGAAACCACCTAATTTTTATTTTATTATAACAATAAAAATGATTTCTTACTTTTTTAGCATTTAAGTTTTTTTTTATTTTATAATTATCTCTTCCTAGATAGATACGAGTATTTGGATAATTCACAAATTTTCTTTTGCAAGTTAAAAATATTAGTAGTCGTTTTCTACATCTTTTATTTATTCATTTCATAAAATCATTCGGTGGTATTTCCATGAGTTACAGGACTCTTTTTAAACTTATTTTTTGTAATTTAAATAATTCAGTGCATTTGAAACACACTCCACCGCAATAAAACATAAAATTGAGAATCATTTGGGCTTTAAAGCTCCTTGTAAATTTGTCCAATTAAAATCGAACCCACGACGACGAGCTTCGAGCTTTACAGTCTAACTTGAACTAATGAGTGTGTAATTTCCTAATGATTTCTTAAGGGTGGCGGTCCACCCGGGCGGTCTCTTTGTAAATATACTACCCTTATTTTATTTACTTAAGGGATGATTGGACACCATTAGGGTAAATTTAAATTTAATACGTGAATACCGTTACAAGGATAAACCCCGAAATTCCACAAATTACTGCATAGAAGAGTTTTTTATTAGTGTTTTTATGACGGGGTAGAAATTGATTTTGTTACGACATCGATATGTTAGTTTGATGATTTATGAATTCGTCATTTTGACCACCCAAACAACCCTTATATACTGTTCAATTTTATAAGTTTTATAGGAACTATAAAATTCTAATTTTCGTGTATTTGTTGAAGCTAGATTAACGCATTTTTTGTTATGATACCTACTTGCTGTATCATTGACAATGAGAAGGCTTTCGATAATCCGCACCGGCTATCACTCTGAGAGATTCTTAGCGTCTATGCCATAGATGTACTCATCCACTGCTGACAATTTATACGCGGCATTACGCAGCAGAAAGATGAAGCTGATTATGATGAATATGGAATAACTAAACAAATTTAAAAAACATTTATTTTACTTCTTTATAAATACTTTCTAAGTACCGCTACATCGCCCTATGCACCATGCATTATAAACCTTACATACAATTAATAATATTTACTGTTCGCACTGAAATTTAATGATTTGTATTCTATACTTAGCGATTCATTTGATACCGAGAATTGAATTTTAAATAAGACAAATATAAAAGAATTGAATTTGAGTGACAAGTTTTCTCTGATGTACACTGAGAAATTAAAATTTACTGTCAAATATTTGATTTATTTTAAAAACTGACGCAACCACGTAACATGTCCTGTTTTTTTACGTCTTTTGAATTCAATCGCATTGAATAAAACGGCAATTCTATTGACTAGAAGAGATGTAGCAAGAATTTTTATAGTCCTAATCTCAATAACATCAAAACATACAAAAAAATGTGTGTTCAGCTTGAAGAGTATTGTGAATATAATACATTATAATGTGAACAAAAACTGCATATTACCTTATCGTGTAAGTACCCAGTGGGCAAGAGGTTAATGACGCTGATCGATGTTGGGGGCATTAGGTTTGGGCTCGGTTCCCGGCGAATCCCCTTGTAAACAGACACTGACATATAACGCAACGATAAAGAATCATTACGCTTTTTATAGAGGGTCCATAAAACAATATCGCATACTAGGTACGTAAAAAAACGGGTACTGATAAATATATTAACTAACTAACTAACCATCACGCCATTTCTCCCAAGGAGTGAGCAGAGAAGATAGAACGCCACATCACTCGATCCTGGCACTCCCATATATTTCATTTAACTGTATAAAATATACGTATTCTTATTCATTTTATTTGCACCGTCATAATAAGTCCACATCCGCTCTATGTGAAGCATATAGATTCCTTAGCTTGGGTTTAAGCTAAGCCATCGACCGCCAGATTCTGTGCGCCTTGCCAAGTCAGGTCCACGTCCTTCTGGCGTAAACCGCTATTTACATTTATTTTTAAAACGATAGCAATTTATTTATTGCAAACCTTGAAGAGGAGATGATTTTCAGGATAAATTTATTTAGGTAGGTACGTAGGTATTTTTAGTAAATAATAATAATAAAAATAACATAATTCAAAACTTTTTAATAAAATTGGACTATATTTTATTGAAGGCGTTTGTTTCATTTCATTAATAATAATAAATTTTCGTGGTGTTTTTTTTTTATCGTCTTGAAATCGTTGCAAGGAAAAAATCACTTTAAAAAAAACTACTAACTGAGTGACCATCACACCATTTCCCCAAAGGGGTAGGCAGAGAGGATAGAGCGCCATATCACTCTATTCTGGCACACTTTTCTCGCTTCCTCTACATTCATATATCTTCTCATGCACACACGCTTATTATTCCTTTAAATTAATAAAATCGATTCTTTAGAAGTAAACTCCAATAAACTCAAAAAAATATTTGTATATTTTTAAAAATCATAATGTGCTTTGAATTTCTTGTCCCCCCCAGTACAATATAAACACCTCTAGGGAGATGAAGGAATGTGTCAATTATCGGAAATAAAATTTGATACTAGTGAAGCGAAACAATGCAAGTTTATATGGGAAATTGTACCCGGTGGCCACAATTAACTCAACCCTCCGAACGTCTTTTTTTCCTTGTTTTGCAACCACTCACTGCGGTACCGCGTACCCGCCACAGTATATGGTATGTACATATTGTACACACCCAATGATCTAAATTAATAATGTACCTATAACATTAAAATTATATTTGATTATTATTTTTTTTTTTTTATTTAAAACTGCATACGAACACGCGATGAATTGTTTTATTTAAATACAAATTAAGTCCTCGAACAATTATTGTCGATGATCCAAGTATCATTTCAAATCTATATCAAACGAACAAGAGTACGTTTGATATGATGTCGAATGAATCCAAAATTATTCTCAAATTTAAAGAAAAAATTTGCAGCTTTTAAGAAAAATCAAGACTTTCCTAATCAGTTCCATTTTACCTGGAAAAGACAGATTACTTATAAATTATGTACTTTACATAATATGTTTTTATAATATATACCAAACGCCTTCGGGTCTAGCATTGACGATAAATAAATGTGCAAATACAAATAGTATATGTATACATAGGTAGAGTAACAAATAACCCATAGGTAAATAATATTACATTATATTGTAGACTAATTCGTTTTATCCTATTTAACACTTAGGTAATATTAAAATATTATAATTATTAAATTTGTACCTACTGTGATTAGTTTCCGTTATTCCAGAAAATAACAGTTATAGAATGGAAATAACGTGTCAGTCTATTTACAAAATGTCATTAGATACTTCTAAAACTGTACACTAAATGTTTACATACGAAAATAATTTATTGTTTACTATAATTAATTGGCTTTCAAAATCTCTCTCTATCTTTCCCTTTCTTTTAGCACATCAAACGGTACATAGAGCATTGTCTTATTTAAACCCTCTAGGTGTTAAATAAAAATAGAAATGAATATTGTACATGAACCGTTAACTTTTTGTACATTTTTTATGCTCGTATTTGAGATGTACGGTTAATAAAAATAACTAAAAGACATGAAAAGGTTTTTTTGTGCTTGGGATCTTCTACATATGAATATTTCGATTCCTTCCTTCTAACTTTACCAAATCATTCAATCATAACAGTACTTGCTCCAAATTCTGTGGATCGCGCTCGCCTAATTCTACAATGAATATCCGGCGTAGGCGCCATTTTGATTCGCACAGATTGATCCTGCATTATAATCCTGCACTTCACTACCTCTGGAATCACTTAGAAAACCGTTACTTGTTATTATTTGACAAAAATGAGCGCAAACAAGGAATAGACAGATGAACTTGTATCGCTACATGTGCGGGCGGATTGGTTGGCGTGGGTGTATTATGAAGGGGCTTCTTTCAGTATTTTGAATCAATAATTCCTTTGTAATCGTTCCAATCTACCGTTTGTTGGTTTTGACAGACCTAACGGTAACCAAAGACATGGGTAGATCTAATTTGAACTAGATTTTTGTCCCCAAAACTTCGAAACTGCGCGAGGAAGAAAAATGCAAGTCTCCTAATAGACATAATAAATCGCTTTAATAACTCTTTCCTTTATATGAAATGGGTGATATCCAGAGTACTGCCTTTATTTTTAAAATTTATTTCTTCCTTCTCTTAATACGGTCAAAACACCAAAAAGTTAATACACTATCAAAAAAAAAAGGAACGGGTTAGCGAACAGTGGTAGCGCCGCAGTCTGAGTCTATAGATCCTTAATAATTATTACTTTTTCACTTGAGTTTAAAACGGAGTTCGTCAAATAACGCATTCGTGAATATCCAATGCAGCATCAAAAATGCTGCAGATGATGGTAAAAAGAAAATACATGAAAGTATTTTTTATTTGCAGTTTGCGTCAGAGCTGCGAGACGTGGACTTGAATTGGGAGGATGCACGGGAGCTGGCGGCCGATCGCCTGGCCTGGAGGCATTTTGTGGAATCAATATCCTCCACATAGGGAGCAGATATGGTATGATGATGAAGATGATTTTTTATTTTTTACTCATATTTTTCATATTTTATATTCCTGAATTTCTTTTTGGAAACTGCGAAACTAACTAGCGATCGCCCACCAGCTCACGTGCGTCTTATAAGTCAGATCTATGACCTGTAATTTAAATGTTAACTGCTGATAAATTGTCAGCATTGGACGTCCAGAAATCTGATGGATCGTAACATATTTTACTAAGTACTAGTAGTTTAAATTTTTACTAAATTTTTTGTACGGTGTTTGCCACTAGTTCATCTAAGGGCATTTTAAAAGTTTTGTTTTGATGATATTTTATATTGATTCATTTATATATATTTTCTCTTAACTGTTTCTTTAGAATTAACTTTCAATGCAAATTAGAACATCTACGTCAAATTTGATACACCCTTTTAGATTTTGTACATTTTTTTAGTATCGACATTTTTTAAATATATTACTTATATAAAAAATACGATGGGTAATGGTTTTATTGTTGATTTTGTTGTAGTCTACCTCGAAATAAGTCTAAGTACATATTTACTTCTCCCGTTTCAATTTTTACATATTATTATTTATTTAAATTTACTTAAAAAGGTGCACACATTAATGTTTGCATAATTTTCCTCTGGAATTTAAATTTTATATTATTTCTTAAATTTGGCTATATCGACAATGTTTTCATAAGGATTTTTACAGCTAGTAATTTGTTTTCATTCTTAGGCCTAGAAAGTTAAAAGTGAAGGGAAAATGCATAAGAACATAATATTTTTGTTTTTAAAAATTCAGGGTAATTATTAAGCTATTTCACATTATCAAGCGTTGAGCCAACTATAAAAATAATATATAATTTACATATTTTAAATTTGGATTGGAGAGATCGCACCATGAATACAACTGTTTCTTTATTTTGGAACTGTTTTTATTAACATTTAATTTTTTATTTATTTCATATTAGGTATTTTGACATAGTAAAGAGGTTGAGAGAGATACGTGGTTGGTGTGAGCTGTAATGTGATATTCTCAATTTGACATCTCAACTTATGACCTGTCATTGGCTGGGTTAAGTGGCCACTTGATGTCTTACAACATTTCCCACTTCACCTAGTATTTGATATGCAATCAGCCAATTATCAGAACTTGTATAAGTATATTATATACAGTAAAATGGCGCGACGCTTCACATGTGAACACTCTCTGACATCCATTGAGGAAATTGCTAAGCAAAAAACCTTTATGATTGAAAGCGAGATTTTCAACAAATTAGGACTTATAACAGTATAATACTCGTGGTGCGTGATGTCTCCAACATTTGATTATAATTTGCTATTTATCTCAATTTTAATAAAGATTATCAACTTAGCCATGATATCATTATTACTGTGAGCTTATTTTTTTGCTCTTTTTTGTACACATTATAATTTAAAAGTTTTCTGAACAAGAAACAGTACCAACAGATTTCAGTCCCATTTAAAGTCGGCAATAGGCATAAAAAATTCTAAAGTGTTCAATAATTTATTAATTTGTTTATCAAACGTTACGTTACAAATTAAAAAAATATTCGTATCTAAATCAACGATAAAAATTTAAAACATAAACAAATTACAATTTAAGAATTTGTCTACTACTAATACTACTACTTTTCCTTATCCGCACCCAATGGTGCATAAGGCACTGCATCGGTACAGCAAGTGCAGCGTATCTTGATCATTTTATTACATGAAGTAAGATGATCAGTCTTAGGCCCTAGACCAGTCCAAGGTAATAAGAATTATTATAAACTTAATTATCTTAAATGTCAAAAAAGTATACAAGTACTTACTAAATCATAGTGTTTTTCTTTCATGTTTCATAGAAAAAAATAATAAAGCATAAACATATAATATAACTGAACTTCTAGGTCAAAATTTTTATTTAAATGATATTTTGATCCTTGCGACATACGAGGGCTTGTTTTCTTAAATTAATTTTAAGATCAAATATTTGATAAGTTATATGTTACATGATATACGCATCTGCACAAATCAAACGGCCATCTTATATGTTAATATTAGCAATCAATCGATAGCACGTTAGGTTTTTTCTACAGTAAATAAAACATAAAACATGTAGATAGCTGCGTTTGATTGGACATTTGGCGAGCTTAATTTATCGAGAACTTTCTAAATGCGTATTAATTTATTAATTGTTTGATATGTTTTAATTAAACACACTCACCTGATGGAAATAATTCCTTATATTCCACATAACGCATGACCGTTACTTGGGACCGCTTTTTTACATCTGCTTCGCACACACCTTTTTTACACCTGCTACTTACATACATCGCTTTTCGGAATACTTTAGAAAGAAAATGGATGCTGATTCCGAAATTAAATAAATAATAATAATGATTTACTTATTGATATTGCTCTAATTTCACCAATTTATGGCTATTTCATACATTATTTAAAAAAAAATTTAAAGCTTTTGAGTTTCGAACAAGAATTCACTAGAAGGGGCGTTTTCATACGAATTTTCTAAAAATATGTGCTTCCTAAGGTTAATTTCAGAACACCACTTTTATTCAAGTTCCACCGTCTAAAGACTACAGAGACAATACACGAAACGTGTTACATAGATGTCTAGTGATGACTTAGATGCCTATTGATGACGTGGTGAGTGACTTAGTGTGTAACTTGACACCTCAGACACGGTAGTATTGAATGTCGTGGCACCAACTCAGGGCCCAAGATAGCAGACTTCTGAGTTTTGAGAATAGGTGTCTTAGAAGAATTTTAGGTGTGCGGTGGTCTGACTTTGTAAGGAACACAGAGGTGAGGCAACGGACACAGCAACCCTTTGTATCTACTGTCGTTCGAAGGCGTTTCGGCTGGCTAGGCCGTATACTACGTACGCCTCCCGAGAGCCTTAACCATGCTTGCCTATTTTACAAGGCATCAGGTTCCACTGGTCGTCCACTGTTGACAATTCGTCGGCAGTTTGCGTCAGAGCTGCGGGACGTGGACTTAACTTGGGAGGATGCACGGGAGCTGGCGGCCGATGCCTGGAAGCAGTTTGTGGATTCCATATGCTCCACATAGGGAGCGGATATGGTATGATGATGATAATGATGATGGAATGTCACTTCTCTGAAATTTTTGTTAGAAGGCTGCATAGGACTCAACATTAGTACACAGAGAGCGGTGTATCTTTTAGTCTATTACATGAAGGCCAAATTATATATAAATAATAATGGAAATGGTAAATGTATAAATAAATAAGTCACTTATCACACCCGTGACTTTTTAAAACACATACTAGCCAAAGCTTCAGTTGGGATATTCCTGATAGTTAAGTAAATCTGTTTCAATAGTCTTTATCAGATTAAGTGCAGATTTCTTTGAGCTGTGGATTTTATAACTTTATCTCTGATCACTGAGGCTTGATATTTAAACGAGTTAATTTAATTAATCTGCTATCTCTGAGTGAATCGGATAAGTTACTTACAATTAACACTTCTTCAGTGAGCATTCGTATGGAAATAAAGATATCCTGAATCTAGAAATATCGCGAGATCGGAAAATATCAAGGACATTCTACAAGCAGAAGTGATAAAAATACACTCAATAAGGCTTTATTAAAAATAAACCATAAACGATTATTTATTTTACTAAAAGAATTTTAAGTTTAGGTGTAAAACATTTATTCTTATCAAAACTGGTCAAATCGTTCAGAATTCATACATTATATTTATTCGTTATCTATTCTAAACGATTCGAATAGAAAATTTTATCTGAACCAAATTTACAATCATTTTTTAGCGAACGTCGTGAAAGAAGGTGAAAAAGAGGAATATTTACAAAATTGTTTGGGAGATGCATTTTTTTAAATAATGTTGCCCATCAACGCTTGCACATAACAGAAATAACCGAATGATGGCGGACTTATTAAAACATTTTTTTCAGCCCCAAAATCAAGCGTCACCTAACAGACATTATCGGCGCAACGGCAATAGCCCAGAAACTTTATTCAAAGCAATTTCAAACATTACTGCAATACAATGTAGGTGTAATAGGGTTCTTTCGATAGCATAAATATCCTTGAAAACGTTATAAATATTTAAAGTATATTTTTTACAATTCCAACGATATAAAAACACAATGATCAAAAATGTTGTTTTCATTTATAAGTTTATGTTTTAAAAACACGAAATGACGAGTGACTTTTAACGCCCGTTATTGGCTAATGACGTCATACCCGTCCATTATGAAAGGCGTGAAATTCATTACGAAGTGAGCGCCCATATCGATGTGACGTCACACCGCATGCGCGCTAAATGGAGGATTTAGCGAACGATTTGAAAAAGCACCAGAAAATTCATATGACATCGTAAAAATTTAAAAAAAATTTCCTTGATATTGTTATTTTTCAATCAATTTTTTTTAAATAAAAAATAAAAAAACGGAAAGAACCCAATTGGAAATATTTAACGGTTTTTTGAATCCGTGAAATGGGTAAAAATTCATTTTTCTTTTTCATATTTGTTTGGCGTATGGAGTTCGAACTACAAAAAACCTGATCCGAAGTTAACATCACTAAACACGCGTCTACAACCGCGTTTTTTTTAAAAATTGAAACGTAGCTTCAATTAAACCGATTATATCAATTGACTTGTACCCTACGTGTAAATATTGAAAAACGTGATACAACTTGTATCGTTTTTTTAGCAATACTTGTTATTTTGATCAATTTAATAATATCCATACATGGTCCGGGCTCATCAAGGGTCCTTTCTCTCATCAATTGGTTTGTTAGTTCCGGAATGCCGCTCCGGCAAGAAATTCACCCTCCCTAGATGGAGCCAAAGTTTCAGACACGTGTCAATATCCAGTAATAATTGAAGAACACGGGGATAAACAGTAATTGTTTCCGCATTTTAATTAATTACGTGCTGGCATTGCGACTAAATCAAAACTACCGATGGTTAAGTATAATATCGACATCATTAAATACATGGGCATTTTTAAAAATGTTATTTTAATGATTATTGGCATTACTTTTGAACGGTTGTAATTGATTGTTTAAAGAAAATAACGCAAGATTAAATATTTTCTTAAATAAACTAATGGGGTTCAATAATTATTGCTACGGCTTTCAAAAGACATGGAATTTGTGTCGATTATTGCGTGCGCGACCTATCTTTTAAGCGCTTCGAGCAATCTTCGGCAGACAATTTTACTGTAAAAACACATATAAAACAATGACTGATTTATAGCCTTCCTTTGTGGTACCGTTATTTCAAAAGATTTGAGTATTGTTGTAAGGTTTTTAGACTGTTTCGCCGATTTTAATGTTTGTTTAGTTGATGGAAGATTTTAACACGCCGAGTTAAGGATAATGGAAATTTTTACGATATTTACGAAATTGATTCGGTTTCGTAAGAACTACTGATAGCATGTAAGTATGGTAAAAACCTTTTTTCTATTTAAAAAAAACCTTAACACCCTGTTAAAATTGTCCTATGTTAATCAGTTTTTTTTTTAATCATGAAAATTTTGGCTAAATCTAGTAATAAAATACTGCAAAATTGGAAGAAAATTGGAAGGGTATTTCAAAAAATAATAATGCAAAATCAGTGGATTTGGAGTGAGTTTTATTATTTTTTAAATAATGATATTTTAAAGCTCACCCTGACCAAAGTATTCACAGTAAATGTAATATTAATTGTTCATAAATGGTATTCGTAAGTCACAGTTGATTTCCAAAAAACAACAACCTGGTGACAAGATAAACATAAAGACTCTTGGATTCTATATAATTAATAATGTGTACCTACCCACCTTTTGTAACCTACAATCATACAATCACACAGTGAAATAAGACTAACTCGGTAAATTTAGTTTATTTAGATAGACCACCTTGGAGTAAACAATATGTACTTTTGCTCCAGAAAATCCTTTTATTCTTCCATCCTAATTAGTTCCCAATCATTCATTAGGATAATAAATGGGATAACTGAGGGTCGGTGAACGATAGATATGTAATTTGGTAAGGGATTAATTCGAATTAGTTTGTTATTCAATCGGTCAGATAACTGATTTGAAAACGAGATGATATTTGTATGATTATTGATGTTCTATGTATTTAAGGTATTGATTAGCTGCGATCGCTTAATTTGAAACATGTGCCGGTTATTACTGGGGTTAATTTAAATTTTGTACCGTAAACAGATACATAAAAAAACTGAAATAAATAAACAGTTTATTATGTATACGAATTGCAAATACTGATTATTTTTTACAAACCTGCAGTAGTCAGGAAATTCACTATTGTTTTTTACAAAAATACTATTGCAAAGAAAACTATTACTCAAATTTTTGCATACATAAAAAATATTTGTGATATTTTAAGGAATGACTACAAAAATGTAAATGTATGAATATTCCTAAAAAAATATTTATTAGGGTTCATGGGCGGCCCCCGTAATGTAGTCGCTAAAACGCTACAGAGATTCTGAGCTTAATTCCGGCAATTAAAAAAAAAAAGTTAAATATTCTTAAGTTTGGGTGTTCTGTGACTTCATTTCCTTCTGTTATAAAAATTTCTAGCCTGATGACATAGATATTAAATTTAAAACAAAATAATATTAGATATTAAAAAAAGTTTCTCATTTTGAGTTTTGTGAAACTTGAAACAGAAATATAGCACAAGAGACAATAAATTTATCATGTGGTTAGTACATTTTGTGTGCTTAATAATTTGATACAGACAAAACTAAATTTAGTTCTTGAGATTCGTGTTGAAAAAAATCACAGATGTATCATAAAGAGTCCTGTTGTGAATATAATACAGCCGAATGCTATTACCATTTATCAAATGCTACTATTAGATATTTAAAAATGCGGGTCATTATATTAAAAACTTCGATAAAATCAACATTTGATCATATTTTATATTGAAACTGTAAAAAAACAGAGAGATCGTGTTTTGATAGACGCCCCTTAGTCCTAATTCTGAATAATATTTTGTGGTTTTTTGTTGTGTTTATATTTTTTAACATTCTTCGCAGCGGGTGGGTTAGGAAGCTTTGAATGACAGAATGATGAAATGATGTATCCAAGTTCAGTGACATGCGAAAATCCAAAACTATCTCTATTATGGTGGTCCAAGTTAGATGGATGGAAATGTGACGTCTAAACATATTAATAAGACCTTTATGTAAAGCTTTCTATGATTTGAATACGGCCGCAAGATGTTTCCTCCTACCTTGACTAGAAACAGACTCTAACCCAATTAAATAACCAAAATCGAATGTTTATACTGTATTGTGGGGATTATGAAAAACAATGGAGTTGTTGTCTGTGGTATCTTATTGACATGTCAAATTAATTTGGTGTAATGGATGCCGATGTAAATTGCGCACTATAAAAATATTCGTCAAATGAAAGTGATGTCAAATTAATTACTTTTTGACAAAATTACACACATTTCTTATAAAATAATATGTAGTACTTTTACTAGTAGGTATGTGTACCTTTCATCTAATATCTTTTTATTATTTTAAAATTTAAGATATTTTAATTGGTGGTAGTAAGGTAGAAACTTACAATAAATTATATACTTTAGGTAATGTAAAAATTAAAAAAAACGACGAATTTTAAACTTTCATTCTAGATTCTGCGTAATTCCTTCTAAACCTAGAGCAGCCTTCATGAGTTTATGCGATTGACTTAACAATCCAATAAAAAACAACCTTAAATGTTTTGAAGATCATCAGAGTAACGATTGAACCGAATGATTATCCGCATATCTGGACATCGTGCTATCGGAAATAACAATCAACTCGTATGGAAACCAAATTGGAGACGTTGACATCAGGTACAAGACAATTTGCTTGTAAGCCAAAACCGTTTTGTCAAATTTTGCGTTCCGGACAGTGAAGACAATGCAGTTGTTTTGGCTTTGAACCGAATACGCAAATGTCCTTATTCTTCCGAGGATGTCTGAACGTCGATGTGTCGTTATATTCCACATTCATAACTGTCAGCGTTGATATGGAGAGCGATAGGCCCAGACTACGCGACTTACAGCCAATCAGAACTAAGGATGCGGTAGAGGAACGGCCATGATCCAACTTTTCTAAATTATCGTTTTTATTTATAGAAGGGCACAGAAAATCGAAATAACATCATCTATATGAATAGCAGATGTGACGCGTATGTGACGGTAATTGATAAATTAGGATTAACGTCATATGCGCGTCACAACTGCGATACATATACATGTAGGTATTTTAATCATAATTGCCCGGCTGTGCTAGTGAAAAAAACATATCTTATATGTAACTAGTACTTAAGCGTAAGACTGATTATTATCTTTCCTAAATGGAATAAAATAATCAAGATACACTGCACTTGGTGTACCGATGCACTGCCCTATGCACCATTTGATTCGGATTAGGGTACGTAGTATTAGTAGTAGTAATTTGTAAGACTCTCTTGCACGTGCCCAAATGCCAATGGGGTGGCAATATTTATATTTACTGCTATCACTACTACTTTCCCTTTATCCGCATCTAATGGTGCATTGAATACTGAATTTCTATATCAGGTATCTACATACATACAGCGAATCTTGATCATTTGATAATTTGTAACATGAAGGCAAGATTATCGGTCTCACGCTTCAGTATTGTACCTATGTAATATTTTTATATTTGGCCCCATCGTATCGTATCAAAAATATATATATAATGTTTGTGAAATTTTCTATTAATAAAAATAATCGGTATATCAGTAAATGCGGAAAAGGAAATAAAATATTTTTAACAACGTTTTGAACGTATACAAATACTTGTAGACAAATTACTGGATTATACCCATGCTGGGCTGATATCAGATATTATTGATATCCCAACAGAGACAGAGAAACTCTGGAAACGAATGTGGGTTATCTAGGCGTTTACAGGGCTTATGACCTGTCATTGGCTGGGTTAAGTGGCCACTTGATGTACTACAACATTTTTTATCATGTGGCCACTTAACCCAGCCAATGACTGGTCATAAGCCCTGTAAAACGCATAGAACAACCCACATTCGTTTCCAGTGTTTCTCTGTCTCTGTTGGGATATCAATAAAATATTTTTATTTTTGTGACATTACTCCTGTTTCATTAGGCTTTTGAAATGAGTGCAATTTATCAAAACATGGCGTTGATCAAAATGTACTGAGACTGAATACCGTGGAGCGGATGTAGTAAAAATTAGACAAAAAGCGGTCGTTCTTGTTTTCCTATCTTCCCAATCACAATATCTGCACTGAAGTTCTACAGTAAAGCGACAGCGCGCTGCAGTATGCAGATTGCAGTTTAATAAATGCCCTTACTCTTCAATTTAACTTTAAATGCCCGGTTCGTCATGAAATAACCACGACTGATTTTCACACATAAATTAAAATTAATATTCTCACAGTTTTAGTGATAATTGCGAATTATTTTAAACAATTAAAACGAATACGAGAATCTATAAATTATTAAGTCATGTTGTGGTCCTGTGATCCATGGCCTGAATCACGGCGCGGCCAACACATCAGCGATTTTTTTTGGGAAAATATAATATTTATACTACTACTACTAATACTAAAAACATTTTTTAATTACTGCATCTTATCCGTATGAATGTCAAAAAATTTCATTGATTACTATTGAAAAAAAATAATGCTAAAAATGGTTAAAACCTCAACTGGAACCCTTCGAACGTTGCTTTAAATATTTTACAAACACTTTATTGGAAACTAATAGTAATACTAATTAATTTTTTGAATTACTGCATCTTATCCGTATGAATGACAAAAAATTTTCATTGATTAATATCGAAAAAAAAATGCTAAAAATGGTAAAACCTGAACTGAAACCCTTCGAACGTTGCTTAAAATATTTTATTTTACACTTTATTGGAAATTAACTTCTGAATTGATTATTTTTCGAGATGTTCATATATAATGGCTATCATCAATAGTTTTTCGAAGGCTATCATCACTTTTAATTTTGTCTAGGGTTCTCAAAGCGAGCAAAGAGAGCAAAATGTAATGCGTCACTTCTGCGTCATTTAAAATGCAAAATTTTCGGCCTCGTCTGTTTTCACGATTTTTTTTTACTCGGCGCATTCTGGTTTAAACATATTTCAGAAAAAAAAAAAAAATTGCGTAATTTCTGCATAAAACATCATCATCATCATCTCAGCCCGTTGAGGTCCAACTGCTGGACATAGGCCTCCCCCTGCCGTCTCACTCCTCCCGATCCTGCGCCGTCCCCATCCACTGTCTTCCAGCAGACTTCCTGATGTCGTAACCCATCTCATCGGTGGACGTCCTTGAGGCCTCTGGTTTCTCGGTCTCCACACCAGAACGCGTTTCGTCCATCTGTCGTCCGTCATTCTGGCTATGTGACCGGCCCATTTCCACTTCAACCAAGCAATTCGCTGCACCACGTCGCAGAGACCTTTGTCTGGCGTCGGATCCAATCGTTCCTTTTCGGTCTCTTAATGTTATTCCAAGCATAATCCTCTCCAAGCTCCTCTGTGCAACTTGCAACTTATGGGAGGATTGCTTGGTCAGAGTCATTGTGCATAAAACATAGAGAAATTTATTTACAACACGTTATTTTACTTAAACTTTTCCTATCCTTACATTATAAGTTTTTAAAGATATGCTTGTACTACTAACTTTATACTACACTTTTATTTATTGTTGCCGTTTGAAATCAGTCTAATTTTTTTTATTGGCGTACAAACATCAATGAAGGAAAGCTTCGAGCACCGCTTTACATTTGTTCGTATATCAAGATACTTATCAATACAGATTTACAATAGTTTGTGCATGCAACTTCAAAATACTTGTGTATTGTGTAGTTCAGAATGTTCTACCGCGGAAACACAATCCATTCAACAAGCAATCTTCATACATCACTTATTATCCCTTATAAAACCGGTACGCAATGTTGTACGCGTGTTTTTTTTCTTTTGCATTGGTTAAAAGTGCGCAATAACTCTATTGGGATTTCCTTAAATACTTACAAGAAAACGAACTTTTATCCATCACGTATTATCCATTGTAAAATCAATGGGCAATATCAGTGTTTTCAGTGTTTTTGTTTTTTTACTCTGGTAAAAAGTACACAATCTTAAATACTTAAAGAAAATGAATTTTTATTTATCAACTATTATCCATTATTAAACCAAAGCTCAATATTGTACGCGTGTTTTTGTACTTTTTCACTTCTGGCAAAAAGTACGCAATATAACTCTATCGGGATTTCCTTATACTTAAAGAAAACGAAGTTTTATCCATCACGTATTATCTTTGTTAAACCAGTGCACAACGTTGTACGCGTATTTTTGTACTTATGTGCTTTTGAATTAGGAATTTACTAATATTTTCTTCAAGGAAACAAAGTTTTAAAACCAAAAATAAATTGACTAAATCGATTTGGGAAAAATCTATATAATTCGCTGGTATAAGAGACCACTGCACTCGCTGTTCCTGTCAACCTCCTACACAAGATGAAGATGTACCCGAGCCTTAGAAAAGGAATTATTGTGCCGTTTTATTTATCAAAAATTAGAAGGGTGACCTAGTCAGTGTGCGACAAGTGCAAATATCGCATTAGTGGACAGCACAAGTCGAGCGCATGTCTTAAGCGCCTTTGAGGCCAAAATGAAAATAAAAAACGTTTTTTTGCTAATGTTTCTCAAATTTTTATTTTTTTTTATTTATACTAAACATCTATTTTGGCGGGGTGACCATCTCAAGACACTTCTCTGGGGCCCATCTCATGAAGCCAGTTTTTCGCGAATGGACAAAATTTATTTTTTAAACTTTTTCTAATTTATTTTCAGGTTGGGATACAATTAAAAAGTTGGCTGATTTTTAAACGTTTATAGTAAATATTATAAGTCTACAGACAATTCAACATTATATGTGTGCTAAAACATATTTATTTACACGTGATTTTCATATTAATATTTCATACCTTGGACTGGTTCTGAAGCGTAAGACTGATCATCTTACCTTCATACAAAAAATCAATGCAGTGCCCTATACATTATTGAATAATTGTAAATGGATTTGAGTCGTCTCAAAAATAAATATGTAAAAATTCGTAATTTTAAAATGTTGTGGTATCGAAAAACCGCGTTAATGGAATGAAATCAATTGAAGTCAATCAAACAGTAGGCGGTCTTGGAATGAAGAAGTACAGATTACACGTAAATCATGATTACTTGTACTAAATCACGATTTAGACGTAAGGACATTCGCTCCTTGCTGCTCCCAGTAGCACGATTGCCGAAGGACTATCAATCAGCTATCACTCAGGTCCTTTTGGTCCTTTTGCGGCGGATATAAGAGTACACAGCTTTGTTTCGGCAATTTTTTGGTATGCAAATATTTTCGTTGCGCGTATGCAAATAATTTGGACCCTTGATGCGACCCGAGGAAATGCCCAGAATAAATAATATATTGCACTTGTGGTGGTCTGGAAACGTCATTGCTGAGGACGTTTTTTAAACGGATTTGTTTTGAATCCGACAATCAAAGGATTTATGTTATGCTCGGACTTTTGAGAACCAAAGTAAACTTAAAAAGCCACTATTTTTATTAATAATTTCGTCATTTAAATATTACTAATTTGTTAACTACTACTAAATATTACTAATTTATTAACTATTTTTAATTATTTTTTTTCAATCCAATTTTTTTTTACTTATAAAATTTTTACTAATTAATTAATATTTAATTAATAATTCATATTTAACATTTTCATGTAGTATACTTATTGCAATTTTAATGTAATTGTTGCATCATCAATATTATTATTATACTTATTATTTTTTATTTTATTATTACACATATTGTAATCCTAATATTATTGTGTTACTTTGTTAATTATTTTACTTATTTTTGTAAAAGGTACCGAGTACCGTTTATATGAAATAAATTTTTACTTTATATCAAAAACGTTTTAGTTTTCGTTTGTAATTGGATCTATTTGCAACAATTCATTTTCCTTTTGTATTAAAAAAACTCTGCCATTTTATGGATTTACCAGCACATTATTTTATGGATGTCTTAAAATAATAGCGTTGAAAGTTTACGTTGAAACTACTTAAGTACGGGGACCTAAATAGCAATCGATTGCTCAACATTTAGGCAGCTTCCATATGCTCCACATACAAGGAAATATCAAAATAAGGTGATTTAAATTACTTAATAGTTAGTATATATCATGCATACTTAACTGGTAGGTACATTCGATTTAAGTTATTAAATTGGTTATGTTAATTATTTCATGAATTGTATGTATCCGAAATAGTAAAAGAGATACAATAATAATTAGGAAAAGTAACATTAAAATAATATTTAATAATAATCATTTATTTCGAATCATCGTTTCTACAGCAAATATAAAATAAATAAATCAATAAAATTAAAAAATATTACTATCCTCGACATTATTCTGTATAAATAAGATATATTATGTATGTACATAATTTAGCGTTTATGAAATCTCATAATAAATTATATTATTTATTTATTTATTTAACCACTTCAACAGGCCAGGAAGTCCAATACAGAGAAAAATAACATCACATGTATTATGCTAGCTGTACGAAAAAAAATTATAGCTAAATAAAATGTACACACATACAAACACCCAGATAATTATAATTATGATGATATAAAGAATATATGATATAAATGAACCGGGCTGTGGTCTAGTGGTAGATTCGAGGACTCCGGATTAAAGTCTCTAGGTTCGAATCCCACTCCAGCACAGCACAACTTGTTTCCTGCTTTCTGGCACAGTTATTTCCGACTATTTGAAAGCAGCTCCAAAATGAAATATTTGAGTACATCATAAGAACTTAAATATTTATTTTATTTTTAAAAAAAAAGATAATTTATCGTGTTACGTCATAAATGCGATATCTTTTAACATAGATACAAAATTATGACGCTCATAGGTATTATTTAGCTAAGACAAAAAACACCTTTTATCATCATCATGCTATATCTGCTCCCTATGTGGAGCATACGGATTCCACAGACTGCCTCAAGCCAAGCGATCGGCCGCCAGTTGCCGCAGATCCTCCCATGTCTGGTCTACGCCCCGCGGCTCTGACGCAAACTGCCTTAATAATTATACGTATTAATATGGGAAATAAAATTTCAATGCCGTACAATCAACAAGATTAAAAGTTAAGTTATTTATACGTAAAAGTAATTGAATTAAGATCGGAGTGAAATGGAATAAGTAACGATTTCCTTCGTGGAGGTTTCTCACTCGTATCCCCGGCGTAACATATGTTTTGTCAATGTAGACTGACATTTTACGTGTAGCCAATATGTTAAATGAGCATTGGGCGTTCCTTCACCCGTCAAGTTCCCATTGCAAAAGCAGTTTCTTGCAGTTTTAGTGCAATTTATTTCTAAGGGAAATAAGTCAATAATTTTAGAACATAAGATGATACAAACAAGCTTCTGGTCGATACCCAAAACGTATAAAATCTTGGCTCTAGTGCTAAATTCCAGAGGAGAAAATTGAGGACTACGATTATATGGAAAAACAGCCACGAGTCACGTGATCACGCATCACCTAAAACTCCAAAAAAGATATTAATTTTAAAGTAGTACTACCCAATTTAATGATCGTAAACAAATGTAAAGAATAAACTTTAAAAAATTATGTACCAAGGTACTTAAAGATATTTATTTTTATGCTATGATCCAAAGAATATTAATTTGGTACCTACTGAATATTTTTAAAAGTGTTTTTTAACATATTGCGAGAATGTGATCGATAAATTATTTTTCTAAAAGTTTAGGATTAATCAAATAATTAGTATTTAAATAGATTCAACACCTTGGCTATTGACCAATTTTTTCATAAATTTATGGTGAATTTCTAACAGTTTTTGTTGTGATTTCTAGTAAGACAAACCTGTAGGTGTAAAAATATATTTGAAGTACATTGTGATTTATGATTTTTCTATCCCTTTTTCAGTTCTAACACACATTAAAAGCTTGCATTAAATAGCCATGGTTTGAAGCTCATACTAATGTATTATTGAGATGTATACGTTGGAATTTGTTCGAATCTGTCGGCACTATTGAAGTTAGCACAAAGCTTGAAAAAATCAAGCAAATCTTTTTGATTCCATTTGAATTAAGAATCGGAAGCGCAGATTTCATGCAAATTTTCACATTCAAGCTCCTTAAAGGGTTGGTCCATTGCACGTGTTTAAGAAGCTAACTTCCGGCCGCCATCTTGATCTCTTTATTCCAAAGTACCACCTGTATTCTGTTCAAGGGATGCATTGAATATTGGCGCGCGATGCATTTCCTTGCAAACACAGGATGAAAGCAGTTTGGGATGCGTGAAATTGTCATTGATTCATTTTTGTATTTGTGACGTACATAATTTATACAATGAATTTGTACTTGACATTTCTCAAGCATACCGGTCAAAAAAAGCGGAGACTGTATTCTAGATGATATCGATAAACTTTTTTCTTATTTTTATGATATTTTCTTAAAGTTCGTTGAAACTTCTTGACAATTATAAGTACTTTATTTACTTACTCCTTTTTTCAGGCAGACAAGTTGAATTTTAGAGCTTGCATCATCATAATGGGGAATAATGAAAAAAAAAGAAAAAAAAATCCAAATTAAAAAATAAAGTGGAGGTTTATGATGTGTAACATAAATATGATGTGAGCGTATGTTATTACCTATAACTATATTGTATAGAGATAAAAATACTAATTTTCATATTATGTTAATATGAGAGTACCTGTATTTTTTTTTACTAAGTATATTTTAATTTACACTATTTTAAGAGAAAAAAAAATTAAAATAGGGTCTAAAAGTACTAGCGGCCGCAGTAGCTTAGTGGACAAATACCAAAACTTATCGAACGGGGTTCCGGGTTACTACAGGTCTTCACGAAATCTACATACGAGTATCAAACTATGTTGTTCATAACATTTTATATGGGTACTCGTGAAACATTGTAATTTTAAAATAACCAAACATTTTTTCACTTCAGTCTTATATTTGTTTGAAAAATGTGGTGTTAAGTAGGTCGAATTTTTGTTTTCAAAACAAGTGGAATACGAATTATTATGCCCTTTAAAAAAGCGCAATATCTTTTTTATTTTATTATGTGATACCTTGGACTGGCGCTGAAGCGTGAGACGGATCATCTTGGCTTCACGTAACAAATAATCAAGAATCACTGCACTCGGTGTACCAATGCACCATTGGGTACTAATAAGGCAAAGTTTAGCAGTATTATTATCATTCGGTGAAAAAATGCTGTTTCTTTCAAATAAAAAAAATAAATCTCGCATAGTTAGTTTAAAATTTTTAATGTTATCTAATTAAAAAAATAGTTATTTACAGCGTTAAAATTAGAGATAACTATGAAATATGGCTTCGTCGTACGTTTATACAAAAATTTTACTAAAAATAATATAACTGTAGTAGATAAATAAATACAAGTAAAGAGGTACACTAAATGAATTTATTTGAATGTATTAAAACATTATGTAAAAGCTACTCCATGGAGAAATATAAGTACAGACATATTTATAGGACTTACCCGAAGATATTATAACTTTAATGAATTTATAGAAATAGTTATTACATTTGTACGCCAACGGAATAAGTATGAATCAAACTGGTTCAAAATCTCTGCACTTGTTTTATAGTAGATGCTTCCTAAATTCCATTTAAATTCTATAAATCTTATGTCGTGTGGTATGCTTTATTAGCTCTCACGTGCATTCAGTGTATCTTAAATTTTACCATTATGTTATGACATAACATAAACAATAAAGACTGTTTAGTTTATAATTGTTTTATTTGATCTATGCAATGCGATGAGATAGCTGTCAATCCTTTTTAGGGATAAGGTGCATGTTTTTTTTAATTCACTGTAAAGGAATAAAATAGTTTTATTTATAAATACTAATGACTCAGTCGTAATGAGAATTAATTTTTATTTATTTGCACTTTTACACAAATCTACATATAAGGCGGGTTTATTGCCAGGTGGCAATTTCTTCCAACTTACCCAAACAAATTAAAGTTTTTAACACATTACGGACGTGTTTTTCTAACAAATATTACAAATTGATTAATATGTGTATTTTTTAAATTTCATCACAAAAACATTTAAAAAATAAACACACTTACATTACACTATGATGAGGGTAAGGGTGGGATTGTGAGAGAAGGAAAGGAGAAAAATAGGGAAATCATCTAGTTTGAAACATTTCAGCCGTAACTAAAAAGCAACCAACTCATGATCGATATAATTGATAAAATCACCACAAAAAGTAGGTACGTAGACACTTGAATACAACAAAAAAACGGATATCCGTAAAATGTTACATTTAGAATTAAGTATTTATGACACTATAAAAATAATCATGTTTTTTTCAAATCCTCGACTCTCAAAACGTTCTTGAATTTTTCCCCCATATTTTTTACATCCTGTCAAAAAGTGCATCCGATTTCTGCAAAAACTTCAAATACCTAAAAACTTATTACAAAACTTTATTCAATGGTTTATGTAACTTTCATTTTCTCTATGGGATAAACCCTTTTGAATAACAACTTTGGGTATTTCGTCCAAAAGCAACTCTTTGACATAAAAGTTCTCACAGAAACAGGTAAACGAAAAAAGATCAGATTTTTGTTTAATTTAGAAAAGGTTTACCAGTGATCCTCAATTATATTATATTGTATTCTCAAAACTAATTTAAAAAAATATATTGAGGGAAAACTGATTTTTCACTGCCGAAAACCTTTTTTTTTACTAACGTTTAGATGTTTTTTAAAATACCAAAAATGTGTTCGTTTACTTTGTAACGTTGTGAATTCCGAGTCAGGTACTAGGTACCTGCCCCGGAGGTTCGCGTCGACTTCCTAAAAGTGGCAACACTGTCGCTCTCGACAGTTTTATTTGTGACGGCGGGCGGTTGGCTATGCAAGATGGCCCGCCGACACCAGCTAGTTAAAAGGTTGTCGAATCACGGCGAAATACCGGATGCCGGAGACGCCGTATCCGCGAGAAGCCCGGTCCAAGGGTAACCGTAAGTTTTAACAACTTGCTGCATCAGACTTTCCTAGCATAACACCCACGACTTGCCTAATTACTTACTGTGTTTTTCTACCATTCATTAGGGGCTTCCTAAATTCCCCTTCATTTTTGTCCCTTGAATATTAGTATTATTCTTAATATTTTTATCCGTTGATACGGAGTGTAAATCGCTGGACGCGTATGTTTGGATCGTCGCTGATAGCGAGAACCACGTGATCCTAGCAAACTTCACGACTTTATAAAGCTGCCCGGTTATTTTTGTACCCACGTGCTGATTGAAAGCGCGCACTATATTCATCGAGTCATCACAGCAGATGCGGGCGCCCTTGCCCGCATCGAAGTACATTCTTCATCTCCACGGATCCTGTCTTCAGCTGCCGAGATCGTCGAGCACGCCACCTGTATGCAAATTGCCTCGGGGCATTCACCGCGTGGTTTAGACCCAGTGGGGCGAGATTGGCCTTGTGCTAGTCGATGTTTTACCTAATTTTAACTCTTGTGCAAATTAAATGATTTATTAAAATTATTATTGTAAATTCCCCTCAACCTAGTGAGGTTATTTTCATGGCCAAACGTAGATTCAGATTGACTAGATTGTGTTATTAATGAAATTGGTTGAGGTGTGGAAAATGTAAAGGCACAAATGCGTAGCTTATAAATTTAACTTCATAATTTCTAGGTTAGACAGCCTGTATGTGAGACGGTACACTTTGTTTTATATGATTTTTGTATTTAGATTTATTGCATCATCCATAATTAAAACTGTTATATTGAAATTCCTATTTCTTTTATTTCTTCCCAGGTCCGCGTCCCGTATGTTTGACTATGTGTTCTCTCTTGCTTTAGTTCATTAGATTCGTTTTGATAAATTCTTTTTAAAATAAAAATATTTCATAGAGATTTCTTGTTCACCTCTGAGCTAGTTTGGTGAAGCGATGACGGGGATTCTGGTTCAGTATAGAGACCAGAATCTTCTTCATCACAAACTGACGCCCAAAAATCGTGGAGCCAAGCAACCCTCATACAGAATTCTCTATGATGCGCCCTATTATATTTTCTTGTAATTGAACACGGGACAAATGTGTCGGGAGCGTGGAATGGGAGAAAATTGGGATGCATTAACGAAAAAATGGGGAAAATGTTTTTCTCTATACATCGCCGGTAAGATCTTTCTAAGTCGTGTGGTATCCATCTTTTGTATTCGACATCACCTATTCCCTACCCTGGCCAATCTACGAAATGGTCAGTCTGCTGCACTCTACAAGGAAGCTGGAAGGAGGAGCCGACGGCGAGACAGCGCAACCAGAGGCACGCGGAAAATTTCATGGAGGAAGGACATTTTTTCTCTCGAAAATCTGCGAGGGTCAGGTGGATATCGTTCCATTTTTATTTTTGTGCATTTACCAGTGAATAACTTTCTTTATCAGAAATTGTTCGTGGGTATTTTTTTTTTCTAGAAATATGTGGGGTAATTTTTGTGCTAGCTCTACAAATGTTGTAAGCTTCACTTTGATACAAGCTGAGTGTACTTTGGGTGTTAAATTTTTTTAAAGATTATTGTAGCTTGGGCTTTCGTGGAAGACAGATGTCTTAAGTGTTAACTTTTTTTTACAATCTTTTCTAAATATTCGTGATTAATTGATAAAGCATGAAACTTATCTAAGTTAACCACTTGTGCAATTACTCAAATTACTTCACACAGTTTAATATTGAAATTATAGATTTGGTGGAACGTTGAAATTATTTCTCTTGCGAAATAATGTTATTTTACGAATTAATTTTCCTTTGAGTGTTGTTTGCAATTTAGAGTGAAGTGTGTCGAATTCATTCTAATAATTTGTTTTTGTCGTAATTTCAGTGTGAACGTACACTACTGCATATTGTTTTGATCGAAATTGAGATTAACGATATACATAAATTCTTAAAAAAATTTTTTAGCTGAAAACTTTTATAAATGGGGAATTATTATGATGGTTGATGGGAGTCTAAAACTTTTGTAAATCATTTCAGATACAATCCGGGGCGCTTCTAATACAGATCGCAGCATTTTGCAGTGCGACAGTGAAGATTCAAGACTCGCGGGCGTTCTGCAGTTGGCGAACGAAGATTCGAGAATCGCGTGCTGCAGGGCCGTGATCGAAGCGACATTGCGTTCGCACAAATTGCATCAGGTTGTACCGTTTTGATTTTTTTTATTTTTGATTATTGTCCTCTTGGAAGCTGATACAATTTTAATTTAAATTTATACTTTTTCCTTTTGGCTTTGTTTGAATTATAATGGAGTTAAATTCAGTTGAGAAGTCGGGGGAAGTGGATGGGAATAGTATGGGAGCCAGTCACGGTTATGGTATCGGAGAAGGCCTCCAAGGCACTTCCGTTGACTTTACGCTGCCCACTCTTCCATCTGCATCAACCGCATATCTCGGAACCACCTTTTATTAGACAAGATGCCGTTGATTTCCCGAAGGGGAAACCAGTAGCTAAAAATCCCTCGCCTTCATTTTGAAGGGTTGACAAAATTGAATATTTGTTTTAATGGTACCGAGGTAAGTACATGATTTTTTATTGAAAAACTTAGAGATTTTGAGAATAACCAGAGGTATATCTGAAGACATTTTGTTGCAAATCGTTTGCGGATTCTTTCTCTCTGGTATACCAAGGCTATGTACTGGCCGATCAGAGACTCGTTCCAAACCCTGGACCGCACTGAAGGAGGCGATGCTGGAACGGTTTGGAAAGTATTCGTACGAAGACGCGATCTTGCGTGAGCTCCTTTCACGCAGACAGCAGGCGCACGAAACTATGGCAGATTTCGTAGACTATATTTCAACATCTGGCTTCAAAACTTACGATACCTGGACTAAGGACTTTCTGTTGACTCACGTCCAGAAAAATTGCCGTTTCCGAGTATGTTCCGCTGATAACATCAGGGAACGTAACCTCACTAAGCAGCCTGCAGAGGATGAGTCGGCAGGTGGAGTTTTATAAGGAACAGGAGAAAGTAGTATCAGCGGATAAGGAAGTAACTATAAATTCAAATTATACTAGTAGTAAAGTTAAGAAGAACTGTAGTTGTACGGGGAATGTAGCTGCCATAAATGCCCTTAAGGCAGAAATCTTAATTTGAAATCCACCAATGTAGAGCGTGGAATGTCTTGTTTAAAATGTAAAAATTTCGGACACTCTTTTAGAAGTTGCCCAAATATTAAGGAGTTAGTATTTTTTTAGTGTAGTAAGCGGGGAGTTTTTAACTAAAAACTGTCCTTGTTCCCAGCTTGTTTAAACACATCCAAAGGTCCAATTTCAAAAAACTTGTAAAGCGCTGGCGCAGCGAAGATAAGAAGAATGACTTCACCGATCCAGTGGTTTGGAAACGCCACTTGGACTTTGTAAGATTGTTTTTATCGACCGCTCACGTTGCACCAGTAGTATGCGCTAATAACTTAGATCATAGGCCATATATGTAATTTTTCTATTCGGCAATGTAATTTTGAAGGTTTGCTCGACTCAGGAGCGTCCGTTTTCTTGCATTTCCGAATACTTAGTTTTAAATTCTCCACTGTCTCAATTTTCGATGACAGCGAAGAATACTCACATTACAAACGGCAAGTGGGAGTAAGCAAGCCGTAGTAGGGTCGATTGTCTTGCCCATTAAGGTCGAAAATGTGAACACACCATTTAGAAATTCCTGGTAATATCCAAACTTTTGCCCGATATTATCCTTGGAGTTGACTTTTGGATGAAGTTTAATATAGCTCCCTATTTGTTTAAAAATAGTGTGTGAAGTCCGGTGCTAACAACGGTAAACTTGTGTTTCAGCTTTAATCTCTCCTGACGACTTGGAGGAACAGCAGCGTCGTCAGCTGAAACAAATTGTGAAGGAGTTTGAAGAGATATCCTACGAGAAGAGAGGACTTGGACGCACTACACTCGTGGAGCACAAGAATCGTCACCACTGGATCTCCGATAAAACAGAGATACTACCCTCTGTCACCAGTAAGGCAAAAGCAGTTAGAAGCCCAATTAGACGAAATGTTAGAATTAGGGGTCGTGGAGGCTTCGAATTCAGCGTGAGTAATCCGGTTTTTATTAGTACCTAAAAAAAAGATAATAGCGTGCGATTTTGCTTAGATTCCAGGAAGTTAAAATGCAGTAACGGTCAGGGATTCTTATCCATTACCTCATATTCAGACGATTTTGCAAAATTTGAACGAAGCTAACTTTATCACTTCGATTGACTTGTCGAAGGCGTTTTGGCAAATTCCTTTGGAGGAGACCTCTAAGGAGAAAACCGCATTCGTGGTGCCTCAGAGAGGACTCTATCAGTTCAAAGTATTACCTTTCGGTCTAAAAAATTCAAGCTCGGAGCAACAAAGGCTCGTAGACACCGTTTATTCGGCCCTAAATTTGATAAAAATGTGCATGTTTTTGTGGATGATTTGATAATAATTTCGAAAGATTTTGAATCGCACCTGCGATTGTTACGTAAAGTCATAGAAAAGCTGAAAGAAGCTAATTTAACCATAAATTTAACTAAGTCGAAATTTTGCAAATCAGAATTGAAGTATTTGGGTTACATAGTAGACGCGAAAGGGTTAAGGACCGATCCGGGAAAAATGATTCGTGCGATCGAGAATTTTCCGCGACCGACGAATGCTAGGGAGTTGCGTGGTTTTATAGGTCTGACAAGCTATTATAGGAGGTTCATTAGTAATTTTGCGGAGCTAACGGCACCGCTGACAAAATTAACTGGTACTAGAAAAGGAATTAGTAGCTTTGTCTGGTCAGACCAGGCTGAAGCTGCTTTTATACAACTCAAGGAGGCTATGATGACAGCACCTGTTTTGCGTAGCCCTGATTTTTCTGTACCGTTTTATTTGCACACGGACGCGAGTGGAGTTGCAATCGGATCATTTCTAGGTCAAAAGACCGATGAAAATGAACACGCAGTCGCGTTTTATTCTAGAACTTTGTCGAAATGTGAGCGAAATTATTTCCGTTACGGAACGGGAGTTGCTCGCGGTATTAGGAATCGTGAGACACTTTCGTTCGTATATAGAAGCCTCTCAATTTCACGATCGTTACAGATCACTCTAGTATTAAGTGGTTAGTTTTCACTTCAGAATTCCCACCGGACGTTTAGCGAGATGGAGCACAGAATTGATGATGCAATATTCATTCGACATTGAACACCGCAAGGGGAAACTAAATGCAGTCCCCGATGCGTTGTCACGTATTGAAATTGCAGCAGTTTTTGCACTCCAGGACACGGAGGATTTAGATTTTAAAAACTTGTTTGACAAGGTTAGTGCCGTTCCGTCCGTTTATCCAAATTTCGCTATTAAAAAATAATAAATTATACAGATATTTCAAACCGAAAAATCTTTTGCAACAGGATCATGCTTGGAAAATAGTAGTGCCACAAGATTAAACGTGATCAAATAATTCACGAATCTCACAGTGAACCTAATTCTGCCCATAAGGGGAATCTATAAAAACCGTGAAGAAAATTCAATTATTTTATTATTGGAACAGACTTTTTTCAGACGTAAAACGTTTATATAGGAAATTGTGAGATGTGCAAAGCCTATAAACACAGCCAGCACGCTCCCTTAGGGTTAATGAAGAACCCAAAACAGGTCACTAAACCAATGGAATGGATTTCCATGGATTTAGTAGGACCGTTTCCTCGTTCACATTCACTTGCCGGTAATATTTATATATTTACAGTATTAGATGTATTTTCAAAATTTCTCTGGTTATTTCCGTTAAAGGAAGGCGACCACGGAAAATATAATCAAACATTTGGAAAGAGACGTTTTTTCTAGTCCATGGTGTAACCATCGAGTATATCGACTGATAACGGTGTCCAGTTCGCGTCTAGGAAATTTAAGGCTCTCATAGAGAAATATAGCATCCGAACCTACTCTATAATCCTGTTTTACACTCCCCCACCGAACACCGTAGAAAGATATCACAAAACCGCTGTCACGGCAGTGGCTATGTCAGTCGATGGAGATCATAGAAATTGGGACAGGAATTTGCCGCACGTGGCCAACGCGCTAAATTCCACGGTGAACTTGGCAACGTTGTATACTCCTTTCTTTATATTCTTCGGCAGAGAACAAATTTTAAGGGGCGAACTGCATGAAAGATACGGTTTAGTAAATTCTCACGCGCGGAAGATTTAGAAATAGTTAGCCGTCAACCCTATGTAGAGAGGTTGACAGAATTAGCTAATGTATACGAACAAGTTCATAAGAATTTGTTCACGGCATATCAAAGGAATGCACAAACATACAATCTGCGGAGGAAAGAAGTTAGGTACAAAGAAGGTCAGATAGTTTGGAGGGTAAATTTTCCCGCTATCGAAAGCACGTAGTACTTTGCAGCTAAATTTGGCACCTAAATATGTAAAATCTAGAATAAAGAAGGTGATTTCACCATTAGTATACACTTTAGAAGATTTGGACGGAAAGTTAGTAGGTAACTACCATGTTAGACATTTAGTTAAGACGTAGTGGGATAAACAGTATAATAGGCACTGTTTCTTGCTTTGTTTTCTTGTAATCTACCAAAAGGTAGCATTGTATTTTGTTAACGCATGGTTCGCGCGCATGGTACGTCTCCCTGGCGCGCTGGAGAGGTGTCATTCGCAGAAACCAATGCTAATTCACATTTGTTCACGCTACAGTGTCTGACCGAGTTTACGCTGGTGGTCTAGTTTGTCTGAGAATCTGACATAGTCTCATGAACTAGTTCAAATTCGAATAGACAGACTAGGAACAGCGAGCGTTTAGCCAGGATCAGAACCTGCCAGCGTAAGTCATTAAATAAAATAAATACTAGATTTCTTTATATTTATATGCTTGAGAATTGCGGATTAAATCAGTAAGGACATTCCTAATCGTTCCAACTCTCATGCTATCAGTACTGATTGCTAGAAATAAAATTTGTTTTGCTAAATGTAAAAATTAGATAAATTAAAACATTAGCGCCATCTATGTAACATCGTTAGGAAGCAAGAAATAGTGCAATCTAGGATAATTAGTAGTGGGAGGTAATTTTCGAACAGTTTCCGCTGCTATGCAGTGTTCGAAAAGAAGCCGATTTTAACATCATGCTAGAGGCGAAACCTAGGCAATACCATGTGTAGATAAATGTGCATAGGGCATGTACGAAGGCGAAGTGTACGGGGGTATCGCCATAGTGGTTTGTAGGTGACGTGTTGAGTGGAAATCAAGTCTGATCAGCTTAGTAATCTCTTGGCCCGTGTGGTTTTTGTAGGTTAGTTGGTTATGTGAAATGTGGAGTTAGGTAGGAGTGGAATATTTAGATTAGACGAGGTGTTTGTCGGACCTGCAATTGTGGAGTATGTTATACCCCGTGCGGTGGTTTATCCTTTCGAGCGGAAAGATGAACACCGCAGGGGATGAGAAGTTTTCCGTTTTAAAATCAACAATTTAACGTCAGCTAGATGACGTTGAGTTTTAGTAAACTGGATGTTTGTGGTAACGTAGCGCATATCGCGAAATGTGGGCTGCACTCCATCAGACTTGCAGTCTTGGGAAATCTAATTTTCATGATTAAGCTTGAACATTAGACATTAGGCAATGTAGGAGTAGGTGGTGTAGGGAAATTTCTCATGTAAAGATATTGTGAATTACCTATTACAGGTAATTATATGTGTATGGCAGCTGTTTAGGCCCAAAAGGGAAGGCCGAAACCTCTGTTGAGATAAAAATAGAAAAAACTTAATATTATAAGTTAGAAAGTTGGCTCAGTCGTCAACAATTTGTGAGAAGTAGGGTCTGGTAATATAACCACAGACATAACCTTTCATAAATTAGAAATCCATTAACTGATAATGAACCTAATATAGCAAACATTTCAGTATGGAGAACTTAAGACACAGATGCCATGGGATATAACTTGAAATTAATGTCAACAAACATAAATTCATAAAAAATACATCCTGGCAGTGTTTTTGTTTTTGTAAAATATGTTTTCTTTTCTCACAAATTTTTAGTGTCACGTTGTGACGCTAAGTTCACAGTTTTTTAAAATGGGATGCTTGCTAATATATTTCTCTTTTCAGATGTTTCCCGGTTTGTCTAACTTTCGTATTGGGTATGACGGCAAGTGGTGTGGTTGTGCTGGGTAGTGTTTGATGCTTCAGGTGAATTAGAATAGCACTTCGCGCATTGGCTCCAAAGTTAAAGGAAAAAATGCCGTTTAAGTCTTTTTTTTTATTCTTTTTTGTCAAATGAGGGAATGTTGTAACGTTGTGAATTCCGAGTCAGGTACTAGGTACCTGCCCCGGAGGTTCGCGTCGACTTCCTAAAGTGGCAACACTGTCGCTCTCGACAGTTTTATTTGTGACGGCGGGGCGGTTGGGCTATGCAAGATGGCCGCCGACACCAGCTAGTTAAAAGGTTGTCGAATCACGGCGAAATACCGGATGCCGGAGACGCCGTATCCGCGAGAAGCCCGGTCCAAGGGAACCGTAAGTTTTAAACAACTTGCTGCATCAGACTTTCCTAGCATAAACACCCACGACTTGCCTAATTACTGTGTTTTTCTTCCATTCATTAGGGCTTCCTAAATTCCCTTCATTTTTGTCCCTTGAATATTAGTATTATTCTTAATATTTTATCCGTTGATACGGAGTGTAAATCGCTGGACGCGTATGGTTTGGATCGTCGCTGATAGCGAGAACCACGTGATCCTAGCAAACTTCACGACTTATAAAGCTGCCCGGTTATTTTTGTACCCACGTGCTGATTGAAAGCGCACTATATTCATCGAGTCATCACAGCAGATGCGGGCGCCCTTGCCCGCATCGAAGTACATTCTTCATCTCCACGGATCCTGTCTTCAGCTGCCGAGATCGTCGAGCACGCCACCTGTATGCAAATTTGCCTCGGGGCATTCACCGCGTGTTTAGACCAGTGGGGCGAGATTGCCTTGTGCTAGTCGATGTTTTTACCTAATTTTAACTCTTGTGCAAATTAAATGATTTATTAAAAATTATTATTGTAAATTCCCCTCCTCAACCTAGTGAGGTAGTTTTCATGGCCAAACGTAGATTCAGATTGACTAGATTGTGTTATAAATGAAATTGGTTGAGGTGTGGAAAATGTAAAGGCACAAATGCGTAGCTTATAAATTTAACTTCATAATTTCTAGGTTAGACAGCCTGTATGTGAGACGGTACACTTTGTTTTATATGATTTTTGTATTTAGATTTATTGCATCATCCATAATTAAACTGTTATATTGAAATTCCTATTTCTTTTATTTCTTCCCAGGTCCGCGCGTCCCGTATGTTTGACTATGTGTTCTCTTGCTTTAGTTCATTAGATTCGTTTTGATAAATTCTTTAAAATAAAATATTTCATGGAGATTTCTTGTTCACCTCTGAGCTAGTTGGTGAAGCGATGACGGGGATTCTGGTTCAGTATAGAGGACCAGAATCTTCTTCATCACAACTTGTTAAAAAAACTTTTGGTTGTCTGTAAAGTCGGTTTATGGTCGATAATTTTACGTGAAAACGTCATAACAAAACATTGATGAAAAATAGCATACTTTTATGAATTGAATTGAATTATGATTACTGAATTGTCATTATTTTGTACAATACAAGGCAGGAGTTAATTGAAAATTACAATTTTTTCCATAAATTATCATTTTTTTGCACTCGTTAATTCAAATATTTGTTTACATAAATTATACCAATTAATTACAAGTAACAATGTGCTATTTACAATTAACGAGTGGAAGAGAGATAGATGCGTCACAAACCGAACGCTGAGGCCGATCGTGCCTCTCTATCGCTTGTTCCGCGCTATCGCTTGTACACTCGGCTCAGGCGGGACGCGACAATGAGTCATGCTTTTTCGTGTGTGCAGCCGGCATTCATCGATTTATTAGGCGTTATCACGTCAAAAAGGATTGCGATAGTTGTTGACGATGGACGATAGACGATGAGTCTAGAGATACCCAGTTCGAGTCCCCACGTCGCAACGACTCGGTTCCTATTTTCAAGCGCAAGCCGCTCAGGCTTTATTGAAAATAGTATTTACAAATTGAAATATGTTTAAATATTATAATCGATTTCTCTCAGTGTATTACTTACTTTATCCTAAATCAATGAAAATATGAGCCATGTTTTATGTTGATCTGTCAATAACTAAAACTACCTCAAGATTTATAATTATTTATCATTTGTTCTAAGTGTTCTATTCACGCTTTACTAATCTCCAGAAAAAACCAGAATAATTTCATGTATTTAAAAATGAACTTACCAAATGACATGCCACATGACAAGTAAACTTAATAAGTTACCGAAATATCTATACCTATTAAAACCGGAGAAGAAAACTTTAGTGAAACCAAACCTAAGAATCAAACAATTGATCAAGTTTTACAAAATTAAAAACCCTGAATTTTAAACTTCTTTTTCGAAACAATGTTTGAGGACCGTTGGTTCTTCCTTTTTATTGTACACCTTACATTTTGCACGTGCGATTTATATAACACCCACATCTTTCCTCTATGATTCGTGGGAACTTTAATAGATTTTGGAGTCTTTAAAAGTCGACTGGCGAATTCACCTTTACAAATCGACATAATTAAATCAAGAAAGCTTAGTACCCATACTTTATTTAAACAAACTAATAAATTTGTAAAAGGAAGTTAATTTTGCCACCCACGCAGTCAAGAAAACATAGATTATACAAGATACGTATTATTGAAAATCTATAATAAGAATTCCTAAGAGTAAGTAGGTATTATTATTTATCAGGTCACAGCACTATAAATTAATGTCTACCCTTTTTTTTGGCCATGCCTGCTTATAGGTTGACCTTATGGACGCCAGTAGACGTCTTCAATTAACACTCGTCTTTTTCGAAATCATTCCGTGACTTTAATCTCTTCATAAAAAATATTTACCAAGTTTGTTGAAATCTCGAATCAATATCTTGAATTAAAATATATTTTTTTTAGCTGATCCTTATTCTTCCTGTGACGTCACGGATATGTATTGAGCAAAGAGACATTTTTTGACAAATAAATCATGATAAAACAAAGAAAATGGCATATCAAATTCCTTCTAAAAGTTGCCCATATTTCTTTTCATCTAGTCTCCATTTCAATGTTTATTTATATTGTTACCACTGTTTTATAGAAATAATAATATTATCTCAAGTTTTATGAGTTCAAGTAACCTGTGTTACAGAAGAAACAAGTAATTTTGCGTAATAATTTACGAGTTCTGCGGTCGACGCTCGTGAGGGATGTTTGTTTAACGTTGGTGGTTTTTTTTCGCTTTGAAGTTCATGGACGTATTTAAAACACCACTCTTGCTTTTAAAAGCTTGCAGCTGACTTGTGGTGACAAAGTTATTGACTTAGACGCTATAGGCCAGGATAAGTAAAACCTATAACACCTGAAATTTAACTTCGATGTTTAGTAACTTACTACTAACGCAAATTACTAATACTACTACTCTCCCTTATCTGCACCCATGGTGCATAGAGCACTGCTTTGGTACACTTAGTGCAGTGTATCTTGATCATTTTACTACACGAAGGCAAGATGATCAGTCTTACGCTTCAGAACCATTCCAAGGTATCACACATGAAATTTTAATGTGAAAATCACATGTAAATAAAATATTTCATTTTGACCCCCTACGAGAATCGAACGCGCGACCTCATGCACGGCAGCCAAATGCGCTACCACTATGCAACTTAAACACAAATTCACAACAGTTTTAAAAATTTCAAGTGATTTTGTGATGTTGTTTCTCACCGTTAACAGACTTTTTGGCCTGTTGTGTTGAAAAATAAACATGTCTGTAGATGTAGACAAGTTATAACCCATGCACGGGTACTCTTGAATATCTAAATTACCAAAATTGGATAAGCCTTATTAATTTCTGGCGAGATATGATAAATAAATCGATATAATCATAACCTATTCATAGTATAAAAAAAAGATTTGTGCCCAAGTATTCAGAGATATGTAGCTACTTAAAATGGGGTATCAAGAAATAGTGAAAATATTATCTTCCGGTAAATATTACTAATACGATAATATTATTACCGCTACCTGTAATCTGTAATCTTTTCAGGTTTTTGCTGTACTTAAGTATGTAATAAAAACATGTTTAAGTAATCAAAGAATAGTTCACCGCATGACGCGACATAGATTCATTTTTAATCACGTAAGGGCTCTCCGCAGACATTGGTACGAATGGTTGCTTCTTGCGTTGCCTCACCTCAGTATTCCTTACAAATTCAAACCATCGCGCAGCTAAAATTCTCCCGAGACGCCTATTCTGAAAACTCAAAAATCCTCTACTGACTATTTGTCTGCAGTTTACGTTAGAACTATGGGACGTGTGACGCACGGGAACTGGCAACCGATTGCTTAGCTTGGAGGCAGTTTATAGAATCCACATGCAAATCATTGAGAGCGGATATGTAACAATGATGATGATACATTTCGAAATGTCTTGTTACACCTGTCAAAATCGCCCCCGTTTCCCACACCATCAGCAATCGATGATGATGTACAGTCAACATAATTACACCCTTGATGAGATGACATCTGCCATCATGCGATCTGCCATTGGTCGTGAGATCCAATAGAAATTGTTTTACAAACAAAATTTATGATAACAACGATAATTACGAAATTCTCATGTGCAATACTCATTTCAAACACACCCCTCCGAATCACCCCATCGCATTATCTGTAAAATATAACCACTCTCACGGTTGTCACGAAAAAATAAAAAAAACCGTTAATAATCTCGTTATGATCAATATTTTTAACGGCATTTTGGTAATTTGCGCTTTTATAGAAGCTAATTTTTTTTAATTAAAAATAAGTAATACTATTATTTTATTTTTAATTGACCGAACCTAGTAGTAGTCGTCTTGTCTTCTAAAATAAATTATCAAAATATATATATTATATTTTAATGTTGTGCACACATTGATATGTTAAGTACCTACAATGAAATAAGATCAATTTAAGGTAATATATACAACATAAAACACCAATTACGTGGACAACACAATGTACGTCAGCGCTCTTGAGGCGATTTCTCGCGAAAATAGCGCTTTATAAATCATCCATAATATACATAAATAATAAATAAATAAATACAAGAAAAATTTCTGCAAACATGAAGTGAGCAAACAATAGTATACAAAGTGATTACGTTATTAAGAGAAAGTAGTGGTGCATGTGGCACTGCATTTGTACACCAAGTGCAGTGAAGATGATCAGTCTTACACTTCGGCGTCAGTATAAGGTATCACATGGGTTGATATATTTTTATATGAAAATCACATTCAAATATAAAATTACATTATAATAAATATTTCATATCGATCCCGTCGGGAATCCAACCAAGAATGATGTACCTACAAAGATATATTTTATTATGAGCATTGAATACATTTTCATTTTAAACTTCATGATGATAAAACAATAATTACCTATCGGCACGCGATGAATGGTATAATTATTTTATTGTTTTATTCTCATTATACCATGGGAACATTGCACTGCATTGCCTGTCATTAGCTTTTACCTGGGGGAATATTGAGTCTAAAATACTAAACTTTAGGGCCTATTGGTCAGAAACACGGGCCTTAGTTTTATTAGAAAAATGTTGGAACGTTTTCTTTTGAGATTCCTAACATTAGGTGCTACAGCGCGCCTCCCCAATCACCAGATCAATTGGCCTATTTCTATGGCGACCTCTCCGGTTATTACCTTCAATCATTCCCTTGACGATGGTAAAGAGCAGGCTTAGGTGCCTGATATTGTATGTAGGTATGTTTGCACTTAATTATGTTTCTTATCTTTATTCTATCATATGTGCTAAAAAAATGGTATTGACAGATTCTATTCCTAAAACTATAATCGGAAAGTCTTTCCAGGGCTAATTCGATTGGGGGCTTTTTTTGGGTAGGTATCTACTCTTCATTCCCGCCGAGAGTGCATGAAAATAGACAAGTAGGGGGTATGAAACACTTCATCGTTATTTTCTGTCATTGACAGTATCAGCGACATTGCTTCTTGCGTATTCTCATCCCCGTTGACTCTTGGCGATAAAGAAAACGTACTCATTCAATTTATCAAATTATAAAAATCACTTTTTTTTTTTCCACTGACTTTTACACTCGCCGAGAGTGCATGAAAAAAAACGTTAAAAATGTTACAAATGTAAAAAATCACACTGTTTCGTTTATTTTTCTGTTATTCATGACAGTACAACAAATAATACATTGCTTCTTTCGTTATTTTCATCCCCCTTTTTTGACTCTCAGTTAGTTTTCGATTTTTTATGAAATGAACCGAACTCGATGTACAAGCAAACCAGTGAATCTACATCATATTTGGATTCGATTTTGTCGAATAAACATTTAACCCTTAGTTTTCGATAAAATTGAGTACGAAGTTGAATTTTTTTTCGATTTTATTTTGCAAATTGTTATCAAATATCATGTATTTACTCAAATTAATACTTTCCATAAAAAAAACAAAATAAAAAAAATACGTTTTAATAAGAATTTAACCAATTTTACTTAATCTGCCATACTTATGAAAACTTTTGAGAAGAAAAAAAGAAGGCTCAATTAAAAATAATATTACACAATTGTCTCCAAATAAGCTGTAGAATACGGTTTTGTAATTTTCGATTTTTTTTTGGTATGTGATGCTTCAACTCAGTACCTAAATTTTTTATTAATTAAATAACGTAATAGGTAAGTAGCCGTATTATTTTACTTGGTTTTTTCAATATTAATTCACAATGTTATTTACCTCAGCATTACCACTACACAATAATACCTCTCTCTACCCTATATCGAAACCAAATCCAGACATTATTTTTTTATTAATTTAACGTGTGAATTTTAAAGTTGAGTGATGTATCACATTTTATCAGATAAAATCAACCCAATCCGTACAGTTTATCGTAATGTTGTGCCAATTAATTTTTCGCATCAGTTAATCACACAAAGTATGACAATGTAGAAATGTGAGGACCTCCGCGAACCTGCGTCTGAGATTTTGTCTTACAAGACATGCGTTCAACTGTACACGATGTCACAAAACAAATAGTAGGTGCCCATGTAATTTTTTTAAAATTAATTATTTTTATTCAATATGTATGTTGTTTCATTTGTGATACCTTTGACTGACACTAGAGCGTTAGACTGATCAACTTGCCTTCATGCAAAAATATGATAATGATACACTACACTTGGTATACAATGAAAGCCCCACCCTTTCTCTAGACTGCTTTAAAGACTATTGAGTCTTTTTTCAGTCCAGCCAACTCTACCGATTTTTGAAGTTATACTTCTTTGCGCCCGTTAGACACTTTGGGGTGGGATGTTGGTCGAGAAACCGCGTCACGCTGATTTTTAAGAGAAAATGGCGCTTAAGAGAAAATGGCGCCACAGTCACTGATGCTTGTATTGGTCTGACTTTGACAGTTGTCATTTCTTTTGTTTATTTACTTCTTACGCGTCATTTTAGCGAATTATCTTTTTAGAAAATACGCTATTGCAATGGCTTCGGTTTTTCTCCATGACTTAAAGATGAAAGAATGATTATAGAAGAAATAACTGATAATGATAATATAGGTGTATAATATAATAATGAAGTCACGTATAATATATTGAATATAAATATATTGAATAATATTGAAAAATGTCTTATATTTCATTTATATATCCTGTCTGTTTGTGTGCGTTAGTGGGTGTATGAGAATGGCCAAAGAAGTATAACTTCCACCGTGTGGTCCGACGCACACCGATTTTTTCAACAAGCTAAACCGCGATTTTAAGATTGTTAGTGTGATAAAAATACGGATGAATTTACGTTATGTACGCGAACAAATGCTTTCATTGCCCCTACCACTGTCTCGGCTTATGTATTATAATTGTCATTGTTTCCATCACCCAACCAACCAGAGTCGGCCCAAATTAACAGTACCTAGTAGGGTATGTTAGTTTCTACCCCGATCATTATTTATTAGTAATTACTACCACCCGTGTGGAGACCAGTATCCCACCTCGCCAGGCCCCCTATCCCAGACATCCACCCGTGCTACTACACTTGGTATACCTTTGCACCTTAGTTAGTGTACAAGGACGCAAACATATCGGCAAAACTGAAGAGGGTTGCAAAAAACAAAGTGCCGCCAAAAAAATTCAGAACCTTTCTGCAAGTCAATCCCATGGAATGAAAGTAAGAAAAAGAAGAATGTACAACACAATCTTGAGAATTTTCTCTATACTTGAGAATGTTTTTAACGACATTATTTTCTGACACCGCGTGTCTGTTCATGTGAGGTAGTGTCATTTTTATGGTGCAGCGGACGATGACGTCACATCGATCAACTTTTGAAAAACTACATCTTAATTCAAGACAGCCATAAATATTGCGGTTTTCAACAGTTAATTTTTAATTAAATTTACAACCTCTCATTAATTATCTTTATAATAATAAATAATTCTGGATTTCTATTAAGAATCGTTCGGAAATCTCAATTTTCAAGACAGCAATATAATGTAGAATTTAAATAATAAATTACGTACTATTAACCATCTGACCCTGGTTTGATTAAAACCCTGTAAATGTCTCTATTTCCATATTCATTATTTTCGAAGACATATTCTTACCTTCATTTATATATATTTTTTACCTAGTGGTTTTAGACTGGAACAAATTGCCAAATTTAGTTCAAAAACCGTTTAGATGCAGAAGGTAGACAAGAATCAGTACAAAGATATATGTAGGTGCATCAGCAAAAGCTGCCTGCCTATTGTAATAATATTTTACGTGATTATAATTTTATATTTCTCTAGTGTACACTAAAAGAAACTTTTAATAAGATTTTTATTAATTTTTTTGATTTGTTTTTTTGAATTATCTGTGTTATGTTTATTGTCTTCTCCGACGTTTCGGCAACCGTTGCAGGCGCCATCTTCGTGGTGAAGTATGTATGATGTCAAATGTGGTGCGTTTATTTACTTGGAATTTGTACCGTGTCGCAGTCAGCAGTAGGTATTTTGGTGTTCGTGTGTTTTAGTTTAGTCCGTTATCTCTGTTAATGTTGTTTGTATGTTTGTGTATTTCGATAGCCTCTTTGCGCTGTAGTTTTTTTTGTTGTTTATGTAATATTTTAAGTTCAAAGGCGAAAGAAAAAGTCTCAATAAAATGTTTGGCTATTGCCGACTTGTCAGGGTGTCCAAGTTTACTTGCTCTTCTATGTTCGTCAATGCGTTTCTTTACAGTCCGCCCTGTTTGTCCAATATATACTTTATCGCACCCTTGGCAGCTTAACTTATATACTACTACTTCCTAATCCTTATCGTTTGGGCTCATCAAGTGATTCTTTATTTTGCTGATTGTTCCAAACGCCGTTTTTTATATTTCGTTTTTTGTAGCAGTATATGGATGGATCTAGTGATTTCCACATGCTGCACCAAAGGTGCCAAAAGAAGAAGAAAAAAAGGGTTGTTTTTTATTAGTTTAATTGTATCTATAAAGTAATAATATGAAAAGTTTAATGGAGTCGGAAGCTTCTGAGGGTGCATTTTGTGTACTTAGTAACATTATCTAAGAAATCGGTCTACTGAGCACTTGAGTAATACAATCAACAGAATGATTTGATGACTTTATACAAACATTACATACCTATTTACATAGTAAAGGTAATGGTCTAAATAGCTCCATTGATGGAAATAAAACTAGTGATGGGCAAAACCAGTCAATACATATAATTATTATTTATATTATCACCATTAACTTTGTAAATCATTGTAAACTTTTTAAAATAAAATAAAAATCACTTTGTTTTTTTATTCACTTTTTAATTGAGTTATTACTAACTAGTTTCAGTACCACCGTACCATCATCAGAGCTAATACAATTTTTTTTTGTATTAGCTCTGATGATGGTAACTTGTTTTGTATTAGCTCTGATGATGGCACGGTGGTACTGAAACTAGTAAGTAATAACTCAATTAAAAAGTGAATCAAAAAACAAAGTAATTTTTATTTTATTTTAAAAAGTTTTTTTAAAAAAACATATAATTATTTTGAAATAACTCATAAAGTTAAATTAAACCTTTTTGTCACATCTCCACTAATATTTCAACAATCAAAAACATAAATCAAACCAGTTTAAATATCTGAATTAGTCGATTATTTTTGTTTTAGATATCCAGATATTTTGATAACCGATTACCGGCATATCCAATGACCGTAATGCATAATCGGTCATATAAAAAATCCAAAAGGTGGCACTTTCTTCTGTAATAATTAGTTTTTTTTTTACATTCAGGTTTTTAATGTATTAGATAACTGGTTATTATTGGGATCTACTTGTTTTTAGGGGCCAATAGCTAGTTTCATCGCTTCAGATGGAAACATTTTATTTTTATAACCGGTTACTGATATTCGGTTACAACGCCAACTGGTTATGCGCGTCACTAAATAAAACCCAGCAAACCCTAACCAATAATACAATCATTACCCTAGGACCAATACTAAAGGTCAATAAACTGAAGACACCTCATAAAAAAATGATAGTATTTATTCTGTTACTTTCGAGGATGATACATTTTTGTAGAGTCAGTTTGACGATATAATTTTTTTATAGTATTTTTGTGTATAAGCTATTATATGGGTGTTCTATATAATAATGCACACCTTGTTGATAATGTTGTTTACATAATATACGTGGATATATAATATGTATTTCCAGTGTTTTAAAAAACAGGAGCCGCGAACAGAATGATTCTATAATAATATGGAGATATTCGACGTTAAAATGAATAATGAGACAGGAATTACATTTAAATAAAAAAAAATTTTAATATCATTCAACTTGACGGCAAAAGCATCCATATAAATTTGAGTGCAATACCGTCAAATTAATTTGAAATATTGTTTGACAGTTACATTTCGAACCACGGACTTCTTTTATCTCTTTTCCGTCATATTTAATCGTATTGCATAGAGACTTTGTGATTATCGAGCCGGTAGATTTGGTAAAATTAAATGTTCCGCAATTTGTAAAAACTGCCATATTTTATTGATTCATCAACGGTTGTCGAACTCGTTTTTCTCAAAATAATAAATATTGTCTGGATAAACAATAAATATTTATAGGACATTGTAAGGAGGGTTAGTGCCGGTAACAGAGTTAATGGTGCCTTAAAGTCGGTAGTATCTAATAAGTGTTTATCAAAAGGCTAAAAATTGGCAGTGCATAATGGAGTTCTAATACCAACCCTTATGTACGGAGTTGGAAAAATAAGGATGAAAGAAGATTGAATGCAGTTGAAATGCGATCTCTCAGGCGAATTTGTGGTAAAACTATGTATGATAGGTGCACTAATGTTGAAATCGGAGCAGGATGCAAGGCTGAGATAAGCATTATCGACAAAATTAAGAAAGGGCTTTTACGATGGTTCGGTGAAAAAATATATGATGCGACTGTGCCTAGATTTAGAAGTCGAGGAAGACCGAGAAAGACATGGCATGATCAAGTTAAACAAGTGCTTGAAAGTGGGCATGTAAGAAGTCGGAATAATCGACTTGCGTGCATGAGAAGATGTATGAATGTGGAGGAAGCAAGAGAAGTATGCCAGGACAGAGTGGTGTGGCGTTCTATCCTCTCTGCCTACCCCTTCGGGGAAATGTCGTGATGGTTAGTTAGTTAGTTAAGTTGACTAAAACATGCAGGTAATGATACTCTTAAAAACCAATATGTAGGTACCTACTACCTACATCCCATAATCCTATTCTATTCTTTGAATGTGTAATTCGTCATTTTCTGTAATTTTCATTCATTCCCTTATTTGCACCTAATGGTGCATAGGGCATTGCTTAGGTAGTAGGTACAACAATGCAATACATATTTTGATCATTTGTAATACAAAGATCCTAATATTTATTAAATTAATTAAACATACTAATTTCCGGTATTAATTTTTATCAGGAATCTATAGATACAAAGATACGAGTTTCAAAGTCCTGCCCTATCACTTTATTTATCTAACAGCAGCGTCTGCAGGGTTAGGTACTGGGTACTGAAGTTCTATTGAAAATCTCATTCGTTTCCGGGGTCCATTGATGCTTATAAACAAAAGAGATTCTCGTCATTCATAGTAACATTATCAGAACAAATATAAATGTTGATATTTTTTAACTCGGATATTCCATTTAATTGTGTTTAAGAAGAAGACACTGATAAAAAAACGTCAACTGTTGGGAAGTCGCGAAAATGTGATTTTATTCCAGTACTGTTTTATTTACTGATGAAATTACCCCGTCACTGTAGCGCGAGTGGTATGTTTGCTACAGCACGTATACCACACTGGGATGGGCTACTGAGACACCGAGTTGCAGGCTTTCGGGAGAGGCTGATGAAAAGCTCCAACCTCATCATCAAACAGCTTGTGCAACACAGATGGGAATTGGACATGTGGCAGCATTGGAGTGTAATGTTGTGTGTCCAAACACCAGTGAACTGACATTTTTTTTTTCTTTTCTTAAAATTACAACTCTTATTTTTAGTTTTATTATTTTTATTGTAATTAATGATTAGTTAAGTTATGAAATATATATGTGTTGTATTCTACCTATGCTATGGCTAACTAAGTGTTGCACTAACTGCTTAGTTATGCTGGAATAAACACTATTTATTATTATTGATTTTTTTTTTTTTTTTAATTTAATATCTCGGCATAGAAAAGAGATGGAAACATAGTCCTTGGACAGAATGTGGTATTCTCAGCTCTTTTTCAACAAATTAATACTTAGTGTAGTATTCACGTTGCGATTTATTGATAGGTGACCATGAATCGGGGGGTTGTAAAAGTAAAACATAGATACAGCAAGCCACCCCTATAAGATCATTATGTAACATCATCATGAAATGAACATCTGCTCTAATACTCCAACACTCATAATACCCCGACCATCATGAATTGCATTTTTACTTCGATAATATTATGACTTGTGAAGTATGTTTTATACATTAACAAACGGTATGTACGTACCATTTTAACATTTTGTTTATACCTATTAATTGTAAAACAATATATTTACCAAATTGTGGCAAATTTTAATATTTCCTTAACTAAATAAAGTGTTAATTATTTAAACTTGATCTACTGAGTCAATTGTGTATTTGTTTTTATTCTATATTGTAAGAGCCGATTTTTATTGAGCGATCAGTGATTAACAATCCAAAGTAAATGTATATATTTTTTTGCCATGCGCATATTTTTAGTATTTGAATATAAACAATATTCTATTTTAACACTATACTTACAATAAAACAATAAAACCACTCGCCAACAAGTGAAGGCTGTTAATTATTTAATTTCAAGTATAAAAAAGGATCTGGTTAAATAACTTGTTAATGAACGGGTGGTGGCCCAGTGGGTAGCGTCGCGGTTTCCAGAGATCGTCGGTTCGAATCCCCACTTCGACACGACTCGATTCCTATTTTCAAGCACAAGCCGCTCAGGCTTTATTGAAAATAGTATTTACAAATTGAAATATGTGCAAATATCATAAGATTGCATAGATTTCTTTTTTTAAAAAAAAAAAAAAAAAACTTCTAAAATTAGTATGGATTTTAAAACAAAAGTCAAATATAGGTATGATATAATTTCTGTATCTAAAAGCAAAAAAGGCTTCATATTAATTTAAAATCGACGTTTTACAGAAGACGCATCGAATAGTGCATAGGGTACTGCATTGATACACGAGTGCAGAGAATCTTGATTATTTGTGACATGAAGGCAAAATAATCAGACCTCAGAACTAGGTATCACATATGACATTTTTTTGTGTGAAAAACACATTCAAATAAATATTTCATGTTGACCCCAATTGGGAATCGAACCCGCGACCTCGTGGATGGTGGCACAACGCACTTCAATTTGCTTTCAGTTTGTATTTAATTCACAGATTTTCGAGATTCTTAAGTATAATTGTTGCAACTTTGTAAAAACTTAGACCAGAGCTTTTGAATTCCTCGCGGGGCGCTTGGCAATTTGAATAACTAAAACATTGCCCGTCGCGAAGTTGGTTTAGCAAAAAGTTTAGTTGTAGCTTTGAGGAGAGAAAGTGAAGATGTAATGATGGGAATACGGGAAGGTCTTACATTAAAGTGGCAATTGACGACTCGGCCAGAAGGACTGAAAATACCTTGGATTCTACAAAATATATGCAGAGTGGGTGATAGGCGTCGGTCGACCTCCAAAACGCAACAGAAAACATTTTGTAAAATGAAAATAATAATTTGAATATCCTACAATAACAATAGATAAGTATTTCTGTTTTGTAGTATTAATGAAATGTCCGCCTCGTGGTGCAGCGGTAGCGTGTTGGGCTGCCATGCTTCGATTCGTCGCGGGTTCGATTCCGATGGGAGTCAATATGAAATATTTATTAGAATATGATTTTCACATAAAAATATTTGATATGTGATACCTTGGACTGGCGCTGAAGCGTAATACTGATCATCTTGCCTTCATGTGACAAATGATCAAGACTTACTGCACTTGGTGTACCAATGCAGTGCCTTATGCACCATTGAGAGAGTAATAGTAGATAGTAATTATTATTGATGAAAAATCCTCTTTACTCCCTAAACATACTACTCTCCCCATTAACTTGTTGATTCTACAAATTTCTTCTAAGCTTTCTTTCTCAAAGTGTTACTAAATTTCCTCCATATCCACAAGTAGATACCAATCACATTTTTTATTCCTTCTTTTCGCGTTTTTAAAACAACAAAGAGTTGTTAATTTTTGAAATATGTATATTCAGCACAAATACGAATTATCTCTTTATTTCACTGAATACTTTTACTATTCATTCCTTCCATTATTCACACCTAATTATGCATAGGTACCATTTACTAAAGATATAGGATAGAAAGAAGATGAATTTTTTTTATTTTTTAATTTCACAATCATACGATGTTTTGCCCATTCCGCGACATCAAACACGCTTAACGATGTATGCAAAAGCTAACATTTCTTAGTTTACAAGAACAAATCCTTTTTTTTGGAAGCATCCTTGATTCAAAGGTAAGCGCTTGTATCTGCTCAACGGGCAATGAAAGTTAACATTTTATTGCAGCTACAGAACAATTAATTACAAAACCTAAACAAGGTATAAGTATGCAAAAACGCCAAGAATTCCATCCAATTTCTAAAATTTCAACAACAAATTACAAACAAATTAACACAAGAATTTCACTAAAATCAACAGTGCTCTTGTTGCGTTTTATGCCGAACTATTTGATACGTGCATTTTAACCGATTTTTTTGTGAATAATTCGCGTTATTTGCATATTTGTTTTATAGGCTTTATTGTAACTGGTGCAACCACCTATTTATTACAACTTCTTTTTATTTACAACTATTTTAAAGTAGCCCCAAAATCGAAACATTTTAGTATATTATCATAAGAATGCAAACGTTTATATATTTTTTTTAATACTTACGGATTATTTTCGAGGTTGAATAATAAATGTCGATTATTTTGAAATGTTCGCATATTTTCATTGCATGTAAAAACCAAATAAATGCATTTTCTGGAGCGCTGAATCGTCAAAACAATTAATTATATAAAAATTCAGAGCCCTACGTAGGTACCTACTGTTCGATTAAAAGGATATCTGGCATTTCTGAAGCTCCGTTGTATAAAAAAATGGCATTCTTCTGAGAACCAATTCCAATATTCCCAACTATAACGATTTTATTGATTATAGAGAATGTTCAAGTCCTGCGGGAGCTTCCGCAGTAAAAGTATTTGTTTTATTAATAGGGGAGACCTTAGCACGTGACCACTTGAGTGGAAAAGGTAGTGATGATGAGTTTTTTTTAAATGCAGTAAAATAAAATTTAATGAACATGAGAGTTATCGGTTGGCCAATTATTGATATTAAAGGAGAAACAAGAATTTTATAGAAATATAAAAATAATTACATACATACCTACAATTTGTATTCGCGCTGACGTTAGTTGCAATAACTATTGATTAAAATCGCAATAAAATGATCTACATAGAATCTGACCAGAAATGTCGAAATTACTCTTATTACAAAGGAATAAAATCTAAAATACCGTAAATTAAACATGGAATAACAAAACTCGTAGGACAACTCGAAAACTGGTGAATCTACGTCATATTTGGAGACAAATGTGTAATTTATGACTTTTGAATCTGAGCTTGAAAAATGTTTTTTTTCTTATCGCAAAAGCTTTCATAAGCAACGCAGATTAAGTAAAATTGGACAAATTTTTATTAAAATGCGGCTTTTTATTTTGTTTTCATTATGGATAGTATTAATTTTACTAAATAAATGACATTGGACAACAATTTGCAACTTACTCAATTTTCTCGGAAACACGTAAGGGTCGAATAAATAAAAAAAATCTACAAAATCGGCTATAAATATAATGTAGATTCCCTGGTTTCCCGCTTGTACTTCGAGTTTTGTTACAAGGTGTATATTCTTTTTTTTAAAAAGTAATTTTTATAATGCAATTGTGCCACTAACAAAGTAACCGAACCGTTTTTAAATATATCAATAATTATCATTTAAAAACTCGCAAAGCAAAGAAATCCATTCAGCATCGTACAGCAGTTAAGTCCATTAATGCAAACGAGAGATTAAAATACATTAATGTGAAATAAATTCAATCATATTGATACTATCTTCTTTTACTGAATCTTGCTATGATATTGCAAACCTACAATATTTTAATTATTTTATTAACATTTACACTCGTTTTCATTGGTGCTTATTTTTAATGTTTTATGTCTTCATTTCATATAATTTACGTTATTTATAATTTCTACATAAAGCTTTAAGATGTGAAAACATTGCCGTACTTTACTACCAAGGATGCAAAAGTAGTTCAATTTTAATTAAATTTTATGTTCATAAAATTTATATTGGCCACACGTAGGATCAAGTTTTTAAGAGATAAGAATGACACTTTATTTAGATTTATTTTATGCTTCAAACAAGAGAATTTTAAGCAACATTTTTTATTTTATTATTAAAGTTGAAACGGCAGGAGATTACATAATTTAGTTGTTAAGAAAATTTCAGTATAGAACCGGATAGTTGTACGCATAAGGTTTGAATTCAAATTATATGCACTGTAACTCTCAGTTGTCCTTGAAATATTAATTTGTTCTTTTCATTTATTTAATTATTACCAATAATTTCTTAGCCGTCTTGAGGAGAATTTTGTAAAAAAAAGCGCTTTGATTTTCTTACTTTCAGTCACATACTTCTTTCATTTTACTGTTGATATCTTCGTTGTGTACAAAAATGAATAAAAAAAATTAAAACTTGTCATTTCACAATATGACAAGACGAGAGACATGTGACAACTGATAATGCAACTAATAAAATACTATGTGCACTTGATTCAACGGGATGCTGTAATCTGTAATCCATTGTGCAGTAAATAAAAAATCCGCATCCATGAATGAAATATCTCTAAACAGGTTTATGAGAGAGTACTAAAGAAATCACGGCTAAGAAATAATAAATTCGCAGGTCAATGCGCCTGTTTTTATTTATGTTTTCATGTATTATATGTAAGCGGGTATTCCCGCCCGACCTTCGCTTTGAATTTATTCTTAATTAAGAGAAAAGACAAGTGTGTAAGTCTCCGCAGAATCGTGATTACGATTGTGATATCGAATTTCCAGTGAACAAAATATATCGTGGATTGTACTGGCTTGGAAACGGCGCAAAAAATCGCTTCAAAGCTCTCATAAAGCACGTATAAATGGCTACAGTCTGAAGTAAAGACAATTCTTTTTTATTACTATTATAAAACACGCATCGTTTTACAGTAGGCAGGTTATCAAACGAAGGGATACAATTACAAAAACCTTAAACTGCTGTTTTTTATTTTATTTATTAACAATTATAATTATGAATAAATTTTCATCCGATTTTCATATTAATATTTCATATGTGATACCTAGGACTGCTACTGAATCGTAAATGATCATCCTACCTTCATGTAATAAAATGATCAAGACACACTGCACTTGGTTTATCAATGCAGTGCCCTATGCACCATTGAGTTTGGACAAGGGAAAGTAGTTGTATAAATTTGAACTTGTATGGAGTTGTAACTTCTATAATATGATCATTCAATGGTTTTGCCCGGTGAGATATTCATACAATTTGATGTAAGGCGTAGAACACAAAATACTAAGCGCTTAAAATTACAAACAGTTTCTGCTAACTAATAAATTATTTTTTTTATGGCATATCACATATTTTTTCTTAATTTAGTTGGCACACAGTATTATTTTTCCCTCTACAGATACCTTCTTACTAACTTTTAAATTACAATTCTTCTCACGGTTCTTCAAACTATTCCATTCATTCGAGAAAACCACGAGAATCTGAGCGTTCATCCCCTCAACATGTATTCAATTCTGGTCCTTCACGCTCAGTCTCTAGAACCCACAATGGGTTGAGAAAAATGTGGCGCTTACACCCTTCCTAAATCCAATTTCAATCACCACCTTTATAAGGGAAGACGAGATATACCGACTCACCTTAAAAGGAACTGTTGCTTCAGATGGTGCCGTTCAATAACATTGTAAAGAAAATGCGTTTTTAAATGTTTATATTTAAATTACACTAAAGATTTCTATAAATTATTACATTGAATTTTAAAATACTAAGATCATTTTAGAAATTTAAAAAAAGTTATTTTTGAACTACTATTTTATACCTTACATGCTTGCATGATGTCTTTCCGAGCACAAAAAAGCGTTTCTTTTTTGGAAGGGAACAGTGAAATTAATTTAAGACTTATTTGGTATTTTTATTAAAAATTACACATATTACATAAAATAAAAAAATTATAATGTTAAGAAAATTTATTTATTTATTTAATTATTACCTGTACTTGTGTACCATTTACATAAATATAAATTAATTGTTTAGTTTTTCCTTAAAAAAAACTATTATTTAAACATTTTTCTGCCCATCATCACTCAGGACACCGAACCTTTCAGCTTTCACTGACCCATACTTGTATTTTATATCTTATTTTGGACATATACAGTCACAATATAACATAAACAAATAACCATAATATAAATAAAAAACCAATTAAGTGCCTTTTGTTTGTGTAGGAATGTGTGAGTGTATGTGAATATTAAGATACGTAATAACAATAATGATAATTTTATATTAAACATGGGTATAACCCTTTTTTTATTATGAATACCTATTATAAATAATATTAATTGAATATAATTTATTTTTTCGAACAAAATATATTAAAATATTATGGTTGTACAAATATTTAATAAAATATCATTACAAATATAAATGACAGTTTAAATAATGCTTCATCACGAAAAACCTTTATTTTTTTAATTACTTTTTTATAATTTTTACCACTTTATAGGATGACGCCAGGTAAGGATATCATTTTATTTCAAAATTGATCATGTTTCTATGGTTAGAAACAATAAATCGAAAGTCATTGCTAAGTTTTTGCTATCAGCAGGATTCTTTCTATCTGTTAATGACAAATCATTGTCCGCTTGAACTCTTGCCATAACTTACTTCTGAAACGACCGTCTTCACTACGTGTAGGAACGCCTAAGGATGTTTAGTTACTTAACTAACTACCTTACGAGCCGCGCACACGGAGCGATTTTTAAGCGTTTTGGAAACATGGATGCGTTTGTTTTTAATCGAGAATTGACTACCTAATATCACTCAATTCGCCTACATATTTGTTATTGCATCACGATATTCAATAATAATGATTATTCAACGCAATTATTGTGGTGTGAGTAATATCGCTGGCGCTGGGTGGAATTTAAAATTAAATTATATTCAAAAGATCCGATAATTTTAATGTATATAATTTACTAACTAACCAACCATCACGCCATTTCCCCGAAGGGGTATGCAGAGAGGATAGAATGTCAGACCACTCTGTCCTGGCACGCATACTCCCTTAAGTACTTCGGAAAGACAACCGAAATAAGGGTAGCATCATATGAAATAAAACGAAGTGATACACTATTTTGATATTCTCCAACTTCGGCCAACTTCGATGAACTTCATGAAAGTTCGTGGCTAGAGCAAAGCGCATCGTGGGCGCGAGGTGTTACATGCATATATACTGGTGTTACATTGCAACACATTGTTACACGATTTTGATATGGAGCAATTAAAATATAAGAACTCATAATTACTTTGATGGTTTTATGTTCTGAATGTTAAGCAAGATGACTTAAATAAATTTACTGCAAATTCAAAACAAACCAATCGTGTGAAAAAATCTGTGTGAATCCGCCACGATGAGACTCTCTGGCAACTTCGTCCGAACGAGGATCGGAATATGGAAGGACTTACCAGAGCTGGACTCAACAGGGCGGGAAGTGACGATGAAGACCACCAGGAAGGGCGAAGTATCCTGGAATACCCTGGAAACACCACGTTGAACTGACGCGGTGGGACACAAACGAGGGGCACAGTGCACTATAAACTCACTTTCACCAAGGGGGGTTCGGGAATTGGTTGCTGGGAATCTTAGAGATGGATGACGAGTGTGACGAGGGGATTTTGATGGAGAAGAACGAAGGAAGATCAGGTATTGGAGTTCACGAGAAGAATGGATGATCACGAGGTCGAGGTAATGCTGTTGCGCTGAGCGGATTTTCGAGACTGACGCGGCGTTGCAAATAGGTGACAAAACGGACTGGAATGGATGAAGGTAGGGAATAAATTTTAGAAGGAATTCGAACTACCTATCACCAGAGAGTATCAATAATAGCCAAACCACTGTGTATTGTAACCAAATGTGTGTTGATGTGAGCTTCTTTATTTTTTAGGCAATACATATAAAAATGTATCTTGGATAACTATTTTTGTAATGATAAATGATTAAGTAAATATCAATGTACTCCATAATTTAGGTTTTTATATGCCAACATAATATGACATTATAGAATTCAAAAATATATATGAATAATTATGGTTTCATATATAAAATTGGTTTATCCAATTATGCTCAAGTTTCTGCACTTATCTATCAGAATATACTTCAGATTTTTTTCCCTAGTTAAAAAAATCACATTAATTTTTATTTGTTCTCTAAATTTAGTAGCGTATTTGTACTTCTATCTTTTATTTATATTTCCATAAGAGTTCCACAAAACAGTAATTTCCGCGTCTCTTTACGTGGGAACTAACATATTAAGATTTAATTTATTTTAGTCAATAGTTACTAGACAATATACATACTACACAATATAAATGCTACAAGTAATATAAAATGACAAATTTAATGATTCGGCTTGTTCCAAAGTTTATATCAATCACATTAGTGTGTTTAATCAGGAAGCCAATGGAAAAATTCACTTAATTACTGATATTTTAATGGGCGGTATGAATAATATAACAATTAAGATTGTCCAAATGTCTATATTAGTAGCGTTGATTGCCAAAATTTAAAATCGTAAAATTTGTTCAT